>JAPMOQ010030048.1:4012254-4028701 GCA_026543055.1 Argiope trifasciata
ATAAATAATTTAGTGGATAAATAACTTTTAATGCTACTTACAATTATTTACATAAATATACTCTGTTCAGCTACACCCAAAATTCATAAAGTCACAGAAAGCTGCCAATTATTTTATATAAACAGCATTTTCCTTTACTTAAAATATATGATTCTAATGTTATATATAATTCTTATATATATAAATGTTATATATAATTATATATAAATATATAATTCTTATACAAATACTAAAAAATTATTTTTGCACAAATATAATAAAATGATTATACCTGTTTTGAAGATATAAATACATATTTTACTCAAAAATGTGCATTTGATTTGCAATAGTGCAGAAAAAGAACATAAGAAAGTATCAGAAAAAAATGACTACCCTTATGGTCACCGCTTCATTCTTTGACTTGTTTTAGACTGCTTATTGCAGTGCTCAATGCTGAAATTTGCAATTTCATGGATTCTACTTCATGTTCAATTAACTCAAGAGAATCCATTTCCTTCACAGATTCCGTATAGGGATCGTATACGATAGTGTATTCTCGATGAAAATGAGTGTTCACAAAATTTCTGAAAAAGAAGTATATGTAGATTATTTAATGATGAAGTTATGGATTGAATATCATATCGCATGATATTAAATTCTGTAAATTTTTTATATGATTATGTTTGAATTTGTATTTTTATAATTATGCTGTATAGTGATTTATATGATGTGCTTTACGAAATAAATTTATTTTTGCATACAAGTGTGGCTATTTTATAAGTTTATTCGAAAATTATATAATTTACATCAGTTATTGAAAAACACGTTTTTTGCTTATAAAATTAATAAAATTTGTCCAATGGAGCTTCTTAAGAACTTCTTCAAAGATCTGATAGCTATTTTACAGCAACATTTTTCTACAAAATGTGTGAATATTATAAAATGAACGCGAAATAATGAAAAAAAAAAAATGAAGTTTAAATTATTTGCTATTTAATACAAATTTAATCAAAGTGATTGTGTTACAAGTAGCCTATTAATTGTTAAGAACAAAAATATTCTAAACTGAATAAGTATGCCAAAGTTTAATTTCCTTAGCTCGATCATACAATATTACTCTTTCATTGACAGTGATAGAGCATTAATAAATTCAGACGTACATTATTTTTGTGAGATTTTTAACATCCTTAATCCAGGGTAACTGCAAGATTATTGATGTAAGAATCGAATGAGTTTTAGATACTGTCTAAGGGCATAATTTTTTTCTGCTTTCTTTTAATTTTCTTGATATTAGTATTTAAGATATGAAATTACTCTAAAGTTTTGCTGAAATTTTAGGAATTTGTTTCATTTGGCCCTTTATAGACCATTCGTTTTTTTCTCCCCAAAACGCTTTATTTTTACTTTTGTGATTACAAGATGAAAGGCTATAAATAATAAATTGGATGCGAACATTTTAAAACCAGAAGTTATCATTTGAAGAGCCATAATATTGCAAACAATCGAATTTTTTTTATTTTAATAAACATTTAACATTAATCAGCATTTTTATTTCTTTAAAAACACGCCACTGTTAAAAAAAACAGATGCTTGTCAATATATACTACTTATCCATATTGATATTTATAGTAATTTTCAATGAAGTTTTTTGACTATTACTTGATAAACAGTCTACGGTTGACAATAAAAATGTATTTCAAAGCATAACTGAGCATCCAAAAGCCAGTATCATATGTGCCTTTCTATGGAACTAATAAATGATCCTAGGCCAACCAAAGAGTTCAAACACTCGCGTTAGTAGGTCAGTCGAGTTTTATGAGATAGACTATATTGTTTAGGAGACCAAGAACGATGTTGTTGTGCCTATTAGAAGCCTAAATAATCGTGACGTCAAATTGGCCATGGAACATTAAGATATCAATGGCAGTGTCCATTGAAATCGGCTCCATAACAAATTTTGGATAATCAACATTAGAGTATGTAGCCATTCGAATAATGCGACGGCCGTGGTCATGCTTTGTTAAATGTCATATCTTAGTCTGAGGGTAGTGGTCTTGTACTGATGAAACGTTCCTAGCCTTAGTACCTACTGGTATTTCGTGTCCATCAATTCACTTTTCATAAATATTACTACCATTGGTATAAGAATAAGCGAACAATTTCGCCGATTCTGAAGATATAAGTCTTAAATTCTTAAGAATTATACCATTTGCACTTAAATATCCGTCTTTACTTAGCCTTTGTTTCAAGAATAGAAGCATTTCAATTATGTTCTTGCATTAAATTTATACATTTCCGACCTCGACAAGTGCACTTTACAGAACAAAGCTACTTTAAAAATTCGAATTATCATAATATTTTTATTCTTCAGTATATACTGTTCTTCTCAAAAGTTTATAGCCAAAACATTAAATAAATCAAACATTGATGCAAGATATTTCAAAGTTTGCATTTTATAACTCCGTAAAATTACATGGCATATTGTAATTAAGTCATTATTGATTCTGAAGGATAAGCGAGTTGATTATAGAATATAGAGCTTGCTACAACTTTTTTAAATATAAAACGTTCAAGAAATTTATTAATCTGGTTCAAAATACAATACAGATTAAACAAACAGATAGCTTAACTATCTTTTCTATCAGACATACATTATGTCTTGTTTTATTTCATGTTGGTTATTTGATTTTTTAACCGTAATTTTCAAGTAAATTATGCCTATTTTTATTTAAAGCCATTTATATGAAAATTAAGATTAAAGAATCATGGTAATGATTTTAAACATAATGAGAAAAGACATTTTTATTATATTTTACTTCTTTTTCACAAAAAAAAAGAAAGTTCTCGATGATCGCAAAAAAGTATTTGGAGTTTTTAGCTTTTATAATCAGATACCTTTCAGAACTAGTTTATAAGATATATTTATGGTGAATTTACAATGAAATTTGGTAAACATTTCAACCTACCAACTCAGAATGCTAACGGCTAGATGATTACCAATATTCAATTCTGATCACTATATTGCAATACTCCAAAGAAAGCTATATTTCAGTGTGCCACTTCAGAGAAATGCAATTCTTCAATTTACATTCTGCAATTTACTGCATTTCAGATATATTGAAATCAATCCACTTTTAAAACTAATGATAACCGGAAATGAAATTTGCCATAAAATTATTCTTGTACAAGCACGAAGTGCCAGCACAATCGAGATCGAAGGATGAAAATTTCAAAAAAAAAATGTCATAAGCTTATTGAAATTAAAAGGATATTTTGTATTTTTAATTACTTTGAAAATATTATTGAAATTAAATAAATTAATTAAAAATGTTCTGAATTAATTATATTTTTCGCCCTATGTTTGTCCAAGAAAATAGTAGACCTCTCACACCTTTTGTGAGTTAAAAATTGCTGAAAGTTTAGTTCATATATGTTATTATTTACATTGTGAAACTCGAATTTTGTAATCTCAAATTATTTATTATTTAGGAACCATCAAATTATTAATTATTAGGTTACCATATAATGGGATCGAAATTGATTTATTTTTTTGAAATAGATTAGAAATTCTATGATAGAGTCAAAAAAAAAAATGGCAATAGGTATGCTCGTAAAAATTCATTTAACAATATTGATGTTTCATTCTCATCAAATTTTGAATCTTTGCCAAAGATAAATGTCTTCAGATAATTTTCTTTTCATAAATAAAGCGCGTAATATAAATAATAAATTACATTATTATAATTCTCTTTTTTTGGATTGGAACTCATTATTATATTTTACATTGCTTCTTATGGAAAAAATTGTTTCACTTGACGTGTGTTTCGCATTACGAGAGTTTAGAAAAGAATTGCGCTTGTTAAGTGAGGCTCCACTATACATTCACGATATTGTACAGTATTCAAAATATCAAATATCGTGAGTATACCATACAATAGCTTGTATTAATCGATGTTAATATTTTTACCAAGCTCGAAAGGTACCACTCGGAAATGCGTTGTAGTCTAGAGGTTGCCTTTTTTATGATTACAGTGTTTTTCTTTGTACAAGGGGAGTTCAAATGAAAAAGTATGAAACTTTGTAACAACGTAATCATTAACTATTTGCCTATGCCAATATGGGAGAATGTAGCGAGACATATAGGGGGATGCAATTGGCGTGTCGACGTAGATGCAGGCGCCTGCATATGCAGGAGAGAGCAGAGGCTCTTATTAACAGTGCTGTCCAACTGACGTGGCAGTGCATTTGAAGACAGGATGGCGTTCACATTGGATAGCGAAACACCGATGTGTACTGTGAGATACTTCGAAGACTACGCAGGTCCGTCAAGAACACAAAAAAACGGGGATACTCAAGGAGGGTGCGATTTTGCACCATGATAGTGTATATCCACACGTCTCCAGGGTCAAACACGTGGAACTGTTCGAATAGAAGCGGCTTGGGCATCCATCTCATAGTCTGGACATATCATCCTGTGATTTTTATGTGTTTGGTCCTTGAAAAAGCATCTGAAAGGGATGCACTTCAACTCGGATGGGGAACTCAAGGACGCTGTGAAGGGCCGGGTCTAGTCAGGGTGACAGAAATTCTGGGAACAAGGAATCTTCCGTCTCATTAACCGATGGGATTGTTTTGCATCTTCGTTTATATCCACAGTGTCATTTCGTGCCTTTTCATTTGAACATCTCTTGTATATTAGAATTCTTTTAAATTTCGCATATGAGAAAATAAAGAATCATTAATTTAAATTTGCTACGAAGAAATATGTAATATTTAAAATATGCATTCAAATATCATTAAGACAATTGTTAAGATATTATAAAAACAAGTTGCAGACTTCCTGAAACTAATAAAAAAACCTTTATTCATAGTTTTTCTTAAGTCAAATAGATACAATTCCCGGTATTCCCTCCTCTTTTACAAATGCTTCTAAGAAAAACCATAATACTAACATTAAATACTATAAAATAACAATGAAGCACTAAAACATACAATTAGGAATAATAATTAGTAAGTTAAATAAAAACGCCCATGTATCAAGTTAAATATTCACAAAAAGTGCTAGTTAAAAACTTTATTTTTACCTGACTTTTTCTTTGGCCTCGTTAAAACTGTCTGCGACGAAATACAGATTTTGGTAGGTTGAATCATCATAAGGCGTGACAGCTGTGATTTCAGGTTCGAAACGGCGTAGTTTTGGTTTTTCTGAAAGTGCATGCTAAAATGGAACATGAATAATGGTTTTGAAATGTAGTAAAATGTAACCTCTGAATTTAGATTTGGATAAATTTAATTAAATACATTCAGATTGTTTGAAGGAAAATAAATGAGTATGAAATGTTGAAGATGAAATTGGTAGTTCAAACCTACATGATATTTATTTCTCTGAAAGTGCAAGTTTGAAAGAAGAATAAATAAAGTACCATAAAATGAATTCAAGATGTAATGAAATGATACTAAATCAAAATTCTTATGCCTTAAATTTGTGTAACTAAGCATAAGTTCGTTTAAATTTCACAAATAATGAAGATGGAACTTGGATAATTGAATCTGGGATGGGATTTAACATTATAATGTATTTTTAGGATTATCTATATAAATAAAAATTAATGTTTGTTTGTTTATTTCATGTGCTGCTGCACCGTGCAACCGATTGCAATGAAGCCTGGTCAGTTTATTGCTTACACCTGTGGAATGGTTATAGGCATAATAAAATTATCTAAAATTTAAAAAAAAAAAATTCGGATCTCAACAACTGGTATGGTATTGGTATTTTGTGATATTTTGCACAAGAGCCATATCTGGCTAAACTGTCGGATCTCAACCGCATTTATTTACCAAGGATTAACCTCCAAATAAGTTTCAGAGGAGACACAATAGATTCAATATAAATGCTAAATCTAAGTTAAAGGTTAATATTTTGTAACTATTTGAATTAAATTAACAATTTAAAAATAGTTTTAATAAACAAGTTTATCAAGTATTTATGCAAACATACATGTGTGTTTTTTCAAAAAGATTATCAATTAATTTTTAAAAAAGCTAATTGCACTTTTAATGGCTATATGCTTTTAACGCAATCAAATATTTTAAATTTTGGACTTGAATAGGGATAAATTACTATTTCTAACAGAACCATATTGCATTTATTGCAGATTTTAAAGCAAACATCTGATAATTTATTAAATATATAAGGAAAATTTCTTGATATTAGTATTCGAAAAGCAACAGTTAAAAATTATTCAGTGTTTAAGTAGAGAGACTAAAGTTTCAACGATAGTTCAAATTAGAACGAAAGTCTGGGAAGCAAATTTTTTAAAAGTGTTCTACATTACCTTTTATTTAATCAAACATAATATAAATAATATATTGTGAGGTTCAATACAATTTTTAATTTTGTAAAAAAATTAATTATTATTCAAGTATTAAAAAAATAAACATTTATGCCTAAAACCTGACGACAGTTAAAGCTCATTTATCCTCCAACCAGTTTCTGTTAATTTAGTATGCACCAGAATAGCGAATTATATTTTTCGTTCTTTAATAGTTAATAAATTTTTCAGGAAAAGATAATAAAGTTGGCGTTTAAACCGATTATTACTATACGAAGACTTGTAAAGCGTTGTTACCAGGAAATATTTAATTCAATAAATCTTTTAGGGGTAAAAAGAATTAAAGATGTGAAAAACTTTTAAAAACTCCCTTAGTTTTTTGAGAGAATTACTTGCATTTTCATTAAAATAAATGAGTTTTTTTTAAAACTTCCTTTACATAATAATTGAAAGAAGAATGCAAAACAAACAGGAAAAATCAATAATATTTGTGAATTCTGTTATCAGAATCTCATCTTTTGGCATTTCTTATCAGCTATTAATGCTTTAGTACCTTTTTGGTGAGTCATTTATTTTTTTCTCTTCTCGTAATTCTAAGAAATAATGCTCGGAGAATGACTTAACTTATCCGTTATATAATGCTTTGAAATTTATTTTTATAGTTTCAATTAAGCATTTTTGAGAAACCTTGAAAAAAAGGTCATGATTTAAAATTTAATTTTTATTAAGGAAGTTTTTGATTATTCGAGGTGATTATCGTCACAATAGTTCTGATAATCGAAGTTTCTCTATGCTTAATTGGTACATAATTTGAGCATTGAGAAAATAGTTACTAATTTATGAGACGAACTGAATTGCATATAGGATGTTTTCAAAGCAAAAAGGAAACATTTGTAAAAAAAATTTTCTTCCTAGATTTCCCTATTCTTCAATCATATGTATTAAGTGCCCCTAAGTTTATTCCTATTTCTAATATGAAATAAATACACAATATTTATTTTTAAGACATTATGTATTTTGTTATATAAGAACACTTTTGCTCTATTATCTTCCTCTATCTCTTAGGAAGCCTCATTACGCCTCTTTCCAAAATTGTGTTTTGGACAAGAAATAATCTTCGAGGTGCGCTTTTATTTCGTAGATGGGTTTGAAGAGCTTATCGAGAAGAGAATTTTTTAAGGACAGAAAGAAGTAATAATCAGACGAAACGTGATCAAGAGAGTATGCAGGATGTGGTAAAATCTCCTAATTAAACTGTCAGAGTTTCTCTCTTACGATTAATTCAGTTTGTGGTCTCGCATTGTCATGATAAACAATGCTTAGTTGGCTCGTTAATTCTGGTCTTTTTTTGCTATGGTAGCATTCAACTGATCCAGTTGATTACAGTATTTCGTAGAATTCATTGTTTCCCTCTGAGGAAGGAATTCATAGAAAATTACGCCTTTCCAATTCTACTAAATGGACAAAAGAACTTTTAGGGGATGTAGGCTTGATTTTGCGACAGTTGATGGCTTATTGTCCTAACATTAATTCTATGCACATTTTCGTATAAAATCCAAGTTTCGTCTCCAGTGACAAGCCTTTTTCATGCCGTAAACGTCGCCTTTTGCTACCCATATTCAATGCTCTGGAAGAAAGTTTTATGGTGATTAGTTCATAAGCCATATAGCATCTATGGGCATGAACAATTGCTTTAAGCTAGTGGCTATGTTACGAGACTTCCGACCTAAATGTCCCGAGCTCTGTTCCGAGTTAACACCACCTACCACATTGGTGGCCTCAGACAATGAGCCTTCAACCTTCATACAACCTTCCTGGCCCCTTCTATTGGTAGCAAAAGGCATCATAACAAACGTTCGTCGCCCGCTATAACGCTTGGCCCGATATAAATATTCGTCCCCCGAAATAACACTAGGCGCGATAACATCCTCCGTCTCATCTCCAACTCACTGGAGGGGGAGTTATGTGGTGGTAAGTTTATAAAGCCAGATAACATTTATGGAACACGAGCAATTGCTTTTGTCTAGTCACTATGTTACGATGCTTCCGACCCAGCACTCCTAACCCAATTGTAATGTAAGAGAGCTTTTGTACGGCTCAAAACGATGACATAGAAGGCTAAGCCTACATGTATGCACAAGCAGAATCAGTCAAGGCCATTCATAGCGCGATGAGATGAATTTTGGGAAAACCTAATACAACCATATCTAGCTCTATTATATCACTAAGTGTGATAGGTTTTTTTTTTCACAAATTGTGTCCAAAAGTTATCTATCTTTTTTCCAACAATTAAGAAAACCAAGAAACCAATCATTCGACCACTGATCAGATTTTGTCAATTTTTATTATATATAGAAGCCAATAACTTAATTTATTATCAATGATCGTTTGCCTTCCACAACACCCATTTTCGAAATAAATTTGAGAAATTCTTATTCCCTGTGCATTCCAAGAAGAAAAAGTGGATATAGAGTGTTCAAGTCACAACCACTACATCGATTTGGTTTATTTCAAATAGATACGCATGATCCCTGGATGCGCTATCAGTAGGCATCTATTTCCATCAAGATCAATTTTCGAGAGATGTTGGAAAACAAATTGAGAAATTTAAAAGAATCCCTAGTTTTAACAACTGCCATGATTTTACCAATTTTCTTCGCTAATTTCCTGACTTTGCAGGCATAGTTAACATATCACTATACTCTACGTTTGCTGCGCAAGTATAATTTAAAACAAAACTTTCTGTTAGTGTGATAAGACATAGTAAAATTAATACTGATTTATGATTATACATCATCCGTGGAAGGCAGCTAGTATGTAAATAAAAATGGAATTACAAAATAAAAATTAACCACAAAACTTAGAGAGGGGATACATATCAATGTCAGGGGAGATTATTTCATAATATGCTTAAATTAATTACTATTTATTTAATAAAACTCTTTCATTTTTTTATAAAGAAAGTGTAATTTAGTGATTAAACTTTTTAGTGATTAAAAATTTAATGAAATTATTAGAACAAATTATAAATGCAAATAATTAATTCGATATATTTAAATCGATCGTTTCAGAGTATCTTTGAATGCTAATAAAAATAGTTCATTTCAAATAATATAAATTATTCTTTTCCCCCCAGTTTTTTATTCATTCTACACATATAAATGTACTCCGTTGGTGTCGAAAAAAACCTGCATTTCAAAGGTATAATATTAAAAAAATGAAAAGCAATTCATGAAAATAAGTTTTAGCATTTTTAGAATTTATTATACGTAATATTATATGGCTATAAGCTATGTTTGAAAAAATATATATATACATAACACTACCTGAAGTTCTCCATATGACGACAAAAGCGCGGCTCCATAAGCCTTTATACTGTCATCTTCATTACACAAACCAAATTCAACCGTGTAAAAGTATATCTACATAAAGGAGAAAAAAAATATTTTTCATTATTAGAATATGTTTTTCGAATTCTTTAATGCGAAAAATGTTTTGGTATAGGAATTATAAAGTTTATATTTTTCAACATTATGCACAGTTTCGAAGGACAAAAAATATTACAAGGTGACATATTTGCGTTGCAAGTATACTATACAAAATATTTCAAGCAAATATTTCAAGATATAAAGCAAAGAATGAAATCAATGAGAAAATCGATCACGAGATAGATCAATGAATTAAAAAAAATTCTAGTTATATGTTAATCATCAGCATTGACAAATGCCTTTTATTGAAAAAGATTTTAACACAGTCAAAATGTTAATGCAGTTTATTAAAAATAGAGAGAATTATTAAAATGAAACCAGCAAATGAACTTAACAAAACTTCTTGCATACTCTCTAACAAAGGTGTTATTGCATGCACTGCCCTCGTATAAATTATGACCCTTGGAATTGGTATATATACTAAATTACCTTGCTAAAAATATTTTTTTTTTAATTTATTGTGTTCAAAGATGCAATGACCGATAGGCATACATAACGCCAGGAAAGTGAGTGTTTTCTGAATTCACGGAAGTATAAAATGTAGAGATTCGTCAAAATCAAATCAATCAATCAAAGCGTCGAATTATTTCAATAATAAATGCACAAAATTTCAATGAATTTGGCTCGATTGCTTAGGAAAAAGAAATCGAAAAAACATACATAATATCTTTTATTTACGTTAATATAACCACTTCCCTCTCTCTTTCAAAGTTGATCAAATAGTTACACTTCATATTTTAAGCTAAAAAATTATAAATTCTATTAGGTTTTCATTATTAATGCATTATTCCATTAAATATGACTACTAACATTTGTCCTATATATTTACCAAAGTAAAACAGCTGCTTATGAAGTGTTTTTCTTACACTGTCTTTCATTATGACGCAATCAGTTATAAATAATGGTGTGTTTCAAAAGAAGAGTTGTAATTTTATAACGCATGTTTTGATCTGCGTAATAGATAAAATTTGTCGAAGAACTTATGCAGGTAAATAAAGTTTTTAAATATTACACATAAAAAGATATGATTTGAATATTAAGCGTAATAATGAGGGTTGTTGTGCAAACTTTATTGTTAAAAATTAACTGCCTGTGAAAACAAGTCAAAAAGGTTAACACACCTTTTATCTCAGCCTAGACATTAATACAACAGGTTTTCGCAATTGTTGTTGCATCAAATATGGATTAATATTTAATGGCCGTTTCAGCTATTATTTTTTGAAAACAATAGCTTCAGAGAAAATGATTTCATCCACCCTTTACATTTATTACACTGTGATTAATTAAAATATATTACACAATAAAATTGAGAAAAATAACTTATTTTATCATTGACACTAAAGAAAAATGATAGAACGTGTACAAATTTCAACATCAACATGTTGAAAAATTGGGTGCAAAATTATATTGAGGTTAAATACATAGATTTAGTGAGTAAGATTTTCCTTTTCTATTTTGTGAAATAAATTACTTTTATTACATGTATGAAAATGCTATTTTGGGTTTTCAGTACATGATGGGCTTCAAATTAAATGAGCTTCATTAAGAAAGAATATCCAATTAATATTTCTATATATTATTGCTATAATAGATTCTTTGCATTATAAAAATTCCCTATTCACAAAAACTTATAATAATTCTTTTCCTTTGATGGTAGCATGCAGGTTTGATGATATAGTAGGTCTTAGATTACTGAAAACGAAAAAGTGGTTTAGAAAACACATTTGAAAAAATATAAAAACTTGAAGAAAAATAAAAGCTTGAAAATGTAAGGAATCTTATATTCTAAAATTTGATATAAGTATACTTGTAGTAGGAGAAAGGGGTAGTTTTAAAGATATTTGAGAAAAACCAAAAGAGGAACCAAACAATCATCGCTGCAACGTCAATACCGATATTCGCAGAGAGCGTTGTAAAATTCCAAAGATTGTTCAAAGTGCAAATTCATCACTGTGCAAGGATAATCGGCATTAAGTAGATGAAAAATTACCGAAAGACCTAGGATCGCAGATAAAGTTTTTTAATGAAAATTGCTAATCGGATGGAGTTTGCACTCTGGATGCATGATGCCATATCACTATCTCATCGAATATACAAACGTTTTATTTTAACATCTAGGTTCCATAAGCCCATTTGAACCGTGTTTTTTCTGCCCAAACGCCTCAGAGCACAAAACACTTTGTTTTCTTCCAGTACGTTCTTCCAAATTTACTGCAGGGAGCATCAATAATTGTACACCAGAACATTTGGTTAATGCATGATGGAGCACCAGCATTTTTTAGTTGATCCATGAAATCTAACTTGTTGTTAATGAATGAAGTTTAATGATCATCAGTTATGCAATGTTTGTTAATGAATACTTGCTTTTTGCTCTTATTTTTCTCGAACACATGAAATATTTATATATGCGAAAGCTTCTTCTCGATTACCTGGTTCTTAATCCTTGCATTCATAAGGCGATTCTCCTTGCCAATCTAATTGACTTTTCGGCTTCTGTTTCAGGGATTTTCACAAAATAAACAGAGCCTACGACTCTATGATTTCTAGTCATTTTTTATCCACTTAATGCTTCTTGTCCTTGCTCTAAATTTGTCTTTTGAATTTGACAAAAACCCTTGCTGACATCTGTATTGTTCGGAAAGCAGCGATATTTTCTGGTTCCTATTTTAGCTTTTCTTGGATATCTTTTAAAATCCACAGTTCTTACACTACACGCTTATATTAAGTTATAGAATATAAAATTACTTACATTTTATGTAAAGGTAAATTGCCTGATTCGTTGCAAGGTTACAGCTGTAATTTCGTGAAGCTTTATTTGTTTTTCATATTAACATTTTGCATATTAAGCAGAATTGTTAACTCATTAATAATATATAATTATTTTAAGAATTTATACAAATCCTCCGCTAGAACTTTTTTTTCAGAAAATTCAGAATATTGAATGTGCATGAATTATGAGGTTATTTTTCTTATATTTTTTATTCATCTGTACAAAAATTATATATTTAAGTTATTTAAGATCAATTTTTAAATAATTTTTTTTGAGAAATTTGAAAGTATTTATGTCGCTACTATTTCGTACGAACCGTTGCTAGCTTTTCGATGTCTTCATCAGACGCACCTAAGGAAGCCAGTCCGATTTCTTGGGAAAAGTCGGCAAAAGAAGGATCTGCAAACATCGGTACATGACCTAAATATTCATGAATACAATCCCTGAAAAGGAAGATATCATTATATTTTTTATTAATTACGATTATGACTATTTTTATGTGACAGGTCATGTCGAAAAAATAACTATACAGATGATTTAGCGTTATTTCTTACAGTTTTGTATTCATATTTTAACACCAGTCTATATCTGTTTTCTACTATTCAGAGAAGTATTTAAAATTTCTTTCTGAAAACCCCTTTTATTATCTCCATCACATATACTACAAAGACTGTCCCTAATCTAGTAAATTTTTGCTGTGGCTTTAATACAAGGTACGAAACGAAAGCATATAGGAAAATGGCAGTTTTAAATATTCAGCAGCCCTATGCAGTTCATAATATGAAATACCTCTTTTAATACACTGGTGAATTCATTTCATATTTTAATACATTTTTAAATTTAATAATCACGCGAATAAATTTAATAATATTGTGAAATATGTTTGTCGTAGTTTATTTATTTATTATTTTGCCTGAAAGCATGGCATCAGCGCTTGTACGTAATTTTATTTATTTAAACAGACGCTCAGTGTTGATAAAGACTGAGAATAAAAAGGAGCGCGATGAAATAGATAAGAACACGATAAATTATCATATGTAAACTATTAACATGATCCAAATATTTTATGATTTAGTAACTTGTAATTTTTACAAAATTATTTATTTGACTATTAATTCAATGACATTGTTAATGGATCTGCATGCTAATCCTTTTTCAATCCAGTTGTTTTGGGAATCTACCTGGATTATCCAGTCGGAAATCTGATAAGGACATTTGATGACCTATTTAACACAGCCGTGCATGACAAAGACCATCTTGAAAGATACCAAATTGTGGCCTTGAGACTTTATGTAGGAGAAAAAGTCTATACTTTCTTTTTAAAGATCATATCATTTCCTTATACTAGCTCAAATAGGAAAGTTAGGAAAATTGTGCAACATGGTCGATTTCCAGGACATCCATGCTCTTACAAACTCTTTCCCATTTAAAAAGCTTGTTAACGTGGTCAATTGCCATAAACTTCTTCCCTCTATTTGTCATTTATGCCAGTCAAAACAGTTGCTACTACAAGCACTCATATCCGTACAATTGCTGCTATCGTGAATAAATTTTGAAGTGAATTTTGATAATTTAAAATCAAATTTGACATTGATACGATGTTCTTTTGCATTTTATATCTGATAAAATTTCGATAGACTTCTCACCTTATTCTATAATTTATGATTTTTTGTTGGTGCACTCATCAAATTTATTAATTCTTAGCAATTAAATTAATAACACCTTTTAAATTAAGCTGGATGATTACTCACCCCTTTCCATCAGCCAAAGCTCATAAAAGAGCTCCTCAGTTAGAAATTCCCCACAAGACAAAAGGTTCTGCCTGGTCTCTCATACGGGAATAACATTTAATTTTACTTTTCATTTTGGAGGTTAACTGAACTTCAATAAGATTAACTTTCTTTTAATAAGGTTAACTGAAGTAATTTATAGATAAACCGAAAGTGATTAAAAGGGGCTACTCTAACCCCTCCCTCCATCGAAGTTATATAGGAAATTTGAATGTCACGACAGCAAATTTGAGCAACATGACAGCATAGCTGGAACTGCAGTTGAGTCTTTAGGACTATCAGTCGCTACACTGCAATCTCAACTGAAGAAGACAAATCTCGTTATCAGTAGAGTGTAGCCATTTCCAATCCATTTCTATACCCAACAGGGAGGAGATAATCAACTACAAAATCGGAAGCTTCCCATTTTCATTTGATACTATTCTGGGGAGGGGGGTGAGGGATAATCGATTAAAATGTCAATCAAAGATAAAAATACATACGGTTCAGGAGTGTGGTCTGGCTTGGAACTATGTCTCACATACTGAGTGCACTGAAAAACGCGGAATGCTAAACTCGCGAGGAAATCTCGGGCTGTCACTAAACCAGAAGCTGGACGAAGAGCGAATCCAGTTTTTCCTAAAAAAAACCATATTAATATATTAAAGATAATGAATAATAATAATGCATCAAAATATTTCCATTGTAAGTTGAAGTATATAAACAATGGAGACATTTTAATACAAAATGAAATACTCATTTTAATATAAACAACAATATTACATATTATTAGGAAAAAGTACGCTCGTTAAAATTTCATGAAGAATCTTATCATGCTAAAAAGTATTTTTTGTTTATTTTTCTAAAAATAACTAATATTTTTACGAGTGAATGCTTTCTGAATAATATAAAAATTAATACACTTAAGCACATTTTTAATGAAAAGGAAATCTGAATGAAATCTTCTAAAAGTTACGAAAAGCCGCGGTTTATTAGAAATAATTTCTAAAATCAAATTTTTTTAATAAAGTTAACATCAATTAAAGTAAAATTATTGCCTTAATAAAAAACAATTATGACTGCTAATTAAAAGATCAATTTGATTTTAAATTATTTTCCTAATTGCCCATTTTCTTGTAACAATTCGTTAAATTTAAAAATGTCTTTTAAGGTATCAACAAACGAGAAAATGTTGAATTTCAAAAATGTTTAGCAATATATTATTTTTTTAAATGTGTTACAAGAATTATAAAAAATACCTCTCCTTATATAGACGAAAGAAAATTGTATAGATATACTATAAATAATACGAATTATATTTTAACCAAAGTCATGGGAAAATATAAATTCTTCAAGGTATTCTCAATCCGATGATAAATTTAAAACAGCCATAGCAGAAAAATGACTACAATCGGTGGACTGGTGCAATCATTTTTAATTATCGCAAAACTGCATGTTGCACTAATTGTAAGAGAAAAATTGATACAGCTTGAATAGGATGTTCTCCTGCATTTTACATATTCTCCAAATCTTGTTCCATCCGATTATTAATTATTCCTTAATTATAAAAAATATCACCATGATAAATGTTTGCCTAACAGAGGGAAAACAAAAATGCCCGAGAAATATTTTGAAAATAACGAAAGAGAGTGACAATAATTTTGCAGAAAGGGAGTAAATGAGACTTCAGGAAAAATTGAACGTTACAGGGCAGAAATTTTCTTATATAATTCGATAAATCTAGATCAAATAAGAAATTTCATGTATTCCATTTGTATTAAAAAAAGGAAATAAATTTGTGAGAACACTATCAATAACTTTTAATAAACATTCAATATCAATATTAATTCTGCCAACGCATTATTTTGCCAGATGTATTCAGACACAAATAGTGGATAAAAATCTTTGATTATACCAATTGTGTTATTAATAGGGCAGTAACGTTAATATGGGTTTCTATATAGAATAAAGAATTTATTTTAACACAAGATACCATTAGCTATAGTGAAAGTTAAAATGTTCTGCTAAATCTATGTATGTGTTGTTAAATTACCTTCTACACGATTAGATCCTTATTACATAAGTTTCAAGGTCTGAAGAAAATCGGAA
>JAPMOQ010030048.1:4028711-4065983 GCA_026543055.1 Argiope trifasciata
CAAATTTGTAAATCACATCTCCAAGAATTTATATACTACTTATCTTGCAGCACACTCATTTGCCGTTTCGTTTTCATATTTCTAAGGAGAACTAATTTTCTTAAAACTCACAACTTACTTTGAGATTTGTTTTTTGAATATTTCGAATTAAACTGTATAATCATCTATTTGAATAACATTTACTTAGTTTAAAAATTTGTATAGAGTTACGTTATGTAAAATTTGTAAGTTCTTTTGAAACACATTCATAAATCATCGTTTGCCTGTCATAAGTTATTCCTACACTTAGTCTAGATATGGGCTCAAATGGCATGATTATGTGACTTCATTATTTGTTGATCTTCAACCACTATTAGCTGATCATGCATTTCAATTCTTGCTTACAATATAATTTCAAGAGATGCAATAAGCAGTTTGTTATTGGAATAAATTTCGAAAATTAGAAATTGATTTAATATTTATATGTCGTATTATTAGCTTTTTGACTTGGAACCAAAGAAAATATGTAATACAGAATTAGATGATTATTATCTTAATATGTCTCAATAGTTTCTTTCTCTTCACGCTAGGAATGACTTTAACAAACTGTTTTTGAAGACCTGAAGGCTTATTTATTGGCCTTCCTACTAACCTTCGTTGATTTCCTTTTGCTGGTGACACAATCTCTTAAAAAGTTTTCTCCTTTACTGCAAAATATAAATAACCAAATGAAGCATTTGCGGCATGATATGTTTCAATGCTTTAAAAAAGGTAAGCCTACCGGAGACGAGATTTAAATTTTTTACGAAAATGATGCTACAACTGCAGTGACCGTCTGCAACTGACTTTAAAAATTTAGATATAATTATTTTAAAAGATGAAGACGAACGTGAACTTTATCAAACAAACGAATTCTGAAAATCCCTGATATTGAATGATTGAGTTGGTACAAGCCATTTATACTTTTTTAACAGTTGTACGTAATCACATGATCAAGATACAGAATGTCTATCAATGTAAAGTTTGAATTCAATATTTATTGAATAAAACCGAGCTGCTTAAAAACCATATTTCGATTTCTGCTTGGTCATAAAACAGACTTTTGGATCTTGTGCCAAAAAGTGTATCAAAAATGAACTTGTTTTACGGACAATAGATCTTCCGCTTTCAAAGAGCCTGGACTTTAGCCAAACATTTTGTTGGCTAGTTGGATTGGGACACTGTTATTTCATATCCTCAAACACATTTTTTTTCTCTCAAAAATTTGAAGATCGCATTACATCACTCCTGAATTCTCACGAATCATAGTTATTTATGAATTACAAGAGCTGATAAAACCTATGCATAGCTACCTCCCTTTTTAAAACTATTTAAATTTGAAAATTCCTAATCTTCCTAAAACAATGAAACATATAAAGATGATTAAGAAACAAATGAAAATGTTCACATGCGATAATTTCATGGTTTCAAACACATCTGTCTGCATACGAAAAATTTGTTATGATACAAAATAGTACTAAAATTAAGGTTATTAAAATATTTTGTATATTACAAATTTTAAAAAGTGTATCCAATTTCCTTTTTGTGTGCGATGACTAACAAACCATGCATTACTATAACACAGAATGTATTGAACATACATATTTAGTATATGAAACATCTAATATATACAGGATACCAAAAACATGTTTTTGTCGTCTGGAAAACGTGTCGAAAGAATTCCACACGTGTTCCCTCTCCACGAGTTATTCTCGTGTTTGAACAGATTGCTATGAAGTTGGATCATTTATAAATATTCAATATTTCGGAACATACCCGTGTTTTGGACTTCATATAACATCATAACCACATTTAAATTAAAACTAATTTGTAAATCTTATCTTTAAGAATATACATCCTTTTTTAAATTCTAGTGCACGCATATGATGTTTCATCTGCTTATTTATGTGGAGAATATAACTATTTGTTGCATTGAAACACATGACTAACTAAAAGAATTTTGGAAATATTTCAAATTAATCTGTATGATTAAATATTGAATTGAAATACATTTGCTTAGTGTAATCATTTGTTCAGAAGCACTTGTGGTGACATCTTAATAAGCCAGTAACTACCACTAAACATTGGTGGCCATTTTTGTATAGTGGATAAGTTACTGGCTTTCAAACCCGAACATCGCAGGTTCGATCCTTGGCGGAATTCAACCTACTTATTGGCACAATTCCGCCAACACATACGCCAAATTGGTAACCTCGGACGTGAGGAATTTTCAACAGCTCTCTTAGCACCATCTCTCCATCAGCAACGCAAAGTCGTCAGACTCACTTGACGCACCAACGCAAAGCCGTCAGACTCACTTGACGCAGCAACGCAAAGTCGTCAGACTCACTTGACGCAGCAACACAAAAGCCGTCAGACTCACTTGACGCAGCAGCAACTCTCATACACTAGCCATAACGCTTGGCGCAATAAAATCGTTCGTCTCTCTAGCGAACTCACTGGTAGGGGAGTATTGTGGTGACATTTTAATAAGCCAGTAACTACCACTAAACATTGGTGGCCACTTTTGTATAGTGGATAAGTTACTGGCTTTCAAACCCGAACATCGCAGGTTTGATCCTTGGTGGAATTCAACCTACGTATTGGCACAATTCCGCCAACACATACGCCAAACACGTAATTTAAAATATATGAATTGTTTTAAAACTAATTCGTGAATTCTCATCTGGGTGTCATAATTTGTTTCCGCAATGAGTCTATATAAAAGGCCGATTGATGGTGAGATATTATGTCAACACTTAATGTACTTCAAACAAGTTTGCAGATCATATATTTCAAATCGTGCTAAGAATATAATTTTAAATTAAAGAATAAAGAATTGTTATTAGAATAATTTGCAAAAATTAGATTAAAAAACATTTAAAAAACAATATATAATAGGAAAATTCAGATTTTTCTGAAACCTTATACTGCTTTATGGATTTCCTTTGTTCAACAGACATTAACACTTAGCTATTAGGATAAGAATAAAATAGATTTCTCTATAAAATGCGAGTTTTTCATTTAACTCTTGATTGTGTGATTAAGCAGAATATTTTTGACAAGTATTATAATTCAAAGTAAGAATAAAAACTTTTAAGAGACAAAATCCTTTATCTGTTAATCTAATAAAAATTAATACATTTTATTTAAATTAATTCGGCAAAAGGCTTCTAGGACAGTTTTCTTAAGACTGGTACAAAGATAAAAACCCGGATATCTACTAATGTATCTAAGTTATCTAATCACTTTAGATAAACATATTTAAACAGAAGGATAAAATTTTAAAAGGGCATTGATTACAAAATTTATAATATTCTTCATTGCTATCAAAAATCAAATTTAAAAATGTGTTTACGAAATATTTCTCTTCGTAAATTAATTAACTATACAGTTTATAAAATGTTGTTCTGTGTAAAAAATATATATAGCTTTTAATGGAAGAATGTTCCGGTAAATATTTTAGGGATAAAACTTTAAATATAATGAATTTCCGAATTAATATTTTTGTGCAAGCATTTAAGGTAAGAACGTTTTTGAAAATTTCAATTCTTTTCCAGTGCTATAAAATATCAAATAAGGGTATTGATTAGATATTCATTATTCTTCTTTATTAAAAATATTGTTCAATATTTCCAAAAACATTTAACAATAATTAAATACTCTTAGATGATAGTGTTTTTTTTAAGAATTCAAAATGCTTAGTTTAAGATTTTTAGATTTACATCTACTAAGTTATCATTTATATCTATTTCTACTATAAACTAATATCTGTCATTTATATCTGTAAATGAATCAACAGTCTTACGTTTCAAAAACATAGACATATCTTGCATCTGAGGAATGGCATCTGCTGTGAAATATCCCTCATCCTGAAGCATTCGAAAACAGTTTCTGTACTTCGAGCATGCGTATTTTCCATGGAAATCTATTAATTTCTCGAAAACAGTTCTCCTAATAACGATTGACGTAAAATTAGGATAAAGACGTTTATTTTAGTTGAAAAATAAGCATGTAGAAAATAACAAGTAGAAATATATTATCTATAAAGGCATCAAAATTTAATTCTTATAAACATTATAAGTCATGAAAGTAAGACTGAAATTAACGAAGTAAATAACATGAATTGATTAATTTTAACAAATTTTAATACAAACGCTGAAATAAAATGTGGAAGTAGAAAAGCATCTTCGATTGCTTAGTAATAAAAAGACTACTCCTAGACGTTCTGAGACACACACACACACAAAAAAAAACTGAATGACGAGACCGCCATGATAGCAATAGTTGAGGGAACTATGGTTGAATCCTAAAGGATATTCCCCGTCACGGTACAATCCTTACTTTGTAAAGTATGTCCTGTCAGCTATAAGAGGCCGCCAAGTTCGACCATTTCTATACCCACTAGGGTGGCGAGTTTTAAAACGTATCAAATCAGTCACTGACAAACTTAGTATGTCTGATAAATTGTATGCGGATGTCAGAAAATAATCCAATGCACTTCGTGCTCTAATGAAGCAATTTTAATTACAACGCATACAGTATTTAGGTATATTCATAAAATTTCTGCTTTCTGCGGCAGTCATTATTTAAGGCTAAAATGCGTAAAATTGAACATTCACCGGAAAAATAATTCTATAAGAACTTACAACGAAAAATTTCTTTTCGCGCTGAGATTACATCTGGAAGTAAACAAATAATGATGTCACAAAAAATGACATCAGAAAAGAAATAATGTTGCCAAAAAATTATAAATATTGCTTCCTTTTTAAAAGACAATAATAAAAGTAGAGAGTTAACTTCAATTTATATAAATGTTAGGCAGCCTTACCGATGTTCACTCTATTTTAAAGCGAGAGCTAACCACCATACATGAAATTTCTCATCGACTTTTCTGAAGCGACCAGTCGAAAACTAACAGTGTTGAAATAACAACCTGGGTTTTGCAAGTAATCAGTGTGGGTTTCTTTTCAGTGTCGATAGCTGCTATCAACACTATCAATTTAATGTCTGCAACGAATTTTATCCACTTGTTTTTCAATTCAAATGACCCGTGTGCTGAAGGCTTGCTATACTTCTCTTGACAACGCATTTTAAAGCATCCACAAAGTTTCTCTCATTATAAAGATAGTGAAATTTGTAAAGGAAGTTATAGGGCATGAAATTTGTGCTTCAGGAGTTCAGTCTTGAACATATGGCACGATAAAACGAAAAGTAGCCTCTTTCGCAGTAAAAATTAAATGGCTAGTTACTCTTCATGCACTAAGTTCATAATAGTTAAAATTTTATCACCCATTAAAGAGTAATGAATAATACATCCTAAATACATATATAAATACATAATGAATAATACATCCTAAATACATCCTTGAAATATTAAGTTGCTAGTCTCGTTCTGCATTGATCTCTACACACAGTTCGCATGAAGCATTTTTCATCTCTTCTCGATGACGTCACAATGCATTTTATTCTAGCATCAGTGAAATATTGTTCGGAAGTTCACACTGCATGCTACCACTTATACATAATATGGTGTTAATGTCATGTAAAATGTGTTTGTAAAGAAAATTTAGCGATAAAATACATGGATCTAGTCGAACTTTTACTTGTTGTATCAGTCTTTTCTTGCTTTTGGAGAAATTAATGGTAGTCAAATGTCATGCCTGTTTACAATTTTGAAGAATAGTATTTTGGTGAATAATTTGTAAACATTATTGAATATACATTATATTCAAATGCCAAGAGTCTGCTTATTATTTAAAGCTCGATTGGTCTTAATTTATGACCAAGGTCGCCAAAAGGTTTCCAATTTTGTAGCAAATTCCCCGACTAAATATTGGTTTCTTTCTATTAAACGTTGATATTTCATTTTTGGCATGCATGTTTACAAATTTAAAAATTCAGTGAAAATTGGTATGAAAGATTTAACATTTCGTGCATACCTTATACTGTTTTATCCTTCTTATCGCACTTACAAAAAGTGACGAAGAAAAGTTACTTTTTTCGTACACTTGCTACAGATGCTGATTATGGAGAATAATGACCAAAATGTTAAATATACAGTTCAAATGATATTTTTCGAAATAAATTATTCCTTTATTTTTACCTCATATTATATTAATTTTAATACAGATTCCTGAATTTTACTTTTAACACATTAGATTCAAATACTTAATGACTCATCATAGTAGAATTTCTTTAAACTGCTCTTCCTTGTTTACAAAAAATTTGGTAAGAAACTCAAAATAAGCTTATTTCTTTTGACGAAATAAATGTTTTGTAGCAAAAAAAAGCTACAATTATATTGTTATCTTTTTTTACGAAATCGTAAATAATTGAGAAATATAGTGGAAATCTCTGACTCACCAAGTTTCAATTTCTTCTTGTGTGTAATCTATTGTAGGAATAGACTGGCCACTAGAAAAATATGCACATCGAGTTAATATTGCATTTCTAAAATGAAGCTGGAATAAAACTACAATTATAATTTAAAGAACATAAAATCAATATACAGGATGGTTATAATTACAGTTGAACTTTGAAATGGTTATAAATGGAAAAATACTGGACCAAATGTTATCAAACTTGGAAATAATTTAAAAAAGGTCACCGGAATTTCTTTTCTGCCAAAAAAAAAATTCGAAATTCACCACAAGGGGGAAAATGACACTTTATGCAATATTCATAAGTAAAATATTACATGGAGACATCAGTTTAAAATATGTTTAATCATTCACGAAATATGTTACATGTTCATCGTTTTCTGAAAGCAAGTTAAATGGCATTACAGCCTTCTTAACAGTATCTCTTATCATATCAGGAGGAATGTTACGCACATCTTGTATTGCATCTTTCAATACAAATTTTTTAAATTATCACTATAAACTTGAATTATCATCATATCATCATAAATTCTCATTTTCGAATTCGTCATATGTGATTCAAAATTTAAATGCTCGCATGTATTGAATATGCTTTGTGACACGTTTTAGAAACGATTAAACACATTATAAATCGATATCTCCATGCTTTATTTTGCTAACTATATTGCATAGAACACCATTTTTGCCTAAAGGATGATTTTTTTTTGGAGAAGAAATTTCCATGATCTTCTTTAAACTATTACCAAGTTTTATAACATTTTGTCCATCAATTTCCCTTTTATGATCATTTAAAAGCGGAACTTTTATTATAACCACCTTGTATTAAAATGAATTACTATTAAAACCATAACTAGGCCGAGAACCGGACGCCACAGGGGTATGAAGATCGATGGAGAGGGCATGAAGATCTATAGAAGCTGTGATCATTGTCCTGATACACAGCTTACGCCTACTCACATCTAAGAGTGTCCGGCTATGAGCGCCAGCCTGAGAAAGATTGGTGTACTGCCAACTATGATAGATCCGTATGGAGACAACATCAAGCAAGTCGCAGAAGAAATTTTCAAAATTCATGGACATATTTAGTTTCGACTCTCATGGACACGACAAAAAAAATTAAAATGCATTATA
The DNA here is from genome assembly GCA_026543055.1 of Argiope trifasciata. Taxonomy (NCBI): domain Eukaryota; kingdom Metazoa; phylum Arthropoda; class Arachnida; order Araneae; family Araneidae; genus Argiope; species Argiope trifasciata. The sequence continues at coordinate 4,036,244 of JAPMOQ010030048.1, forward strand.
ATTTAATTCAAAATTCAAATTTATGAACAATAATTGACAAAATATTTTTTTCACAATATTTCATAAAAGTGATTAAATTAAAAAACAGCCAAAGCAAGCTGTGTCCTATTATACTATGCTTTAAAATACATGCATTCTACAACTTTTGACTGCACCCATAAATAATTAATCAAATTAATTCATCTAAGTTTCATCTCTCAACTTTTTAAATACAAATTTTGAAAAATTCAAATTTTAGAAAAAATAGATTAGCATTTTAGAAAAAATCAAAGACTTTCGAATTATTCGCTTCTATTGTCCAGGGATTGTTAGCTATTCCGACTAGGGGGCAAATACTGATAGTTTCCTGGAATTTTTGTGTAAACTTCATTGCTTACTCTCAGCTTCAGTGTTATAGTTGATATTATGCTGCAGTTATATCCAGTTATAAACCTGCCGGCAAGTAGGCAGCACATGCGTAGAATGGCTGAAAAATGGTGTTCAGTTTATGTCAAGTAATTGTTTCTATGGGACAACAGTTTGCCACTGTTTCGTATTTTTATTTCGTATGCGTTTGCAGAATTTGGCGGTTTCTCAGGCGTGAAAAAATTTAACACTTATAGTATCGATATTTATCGATATTTTTTTATTATTTGTCCTTTTCGATAAGAAATTTTTAAAATTTTATTTGCCATTTCTTTTCTATAGTGTTCGAAATTTAAATATGCCAATCTTTTTTTTTTTTTGTATTTTACCATGCTTCTTTGTGTAAAAATCCATTAAATCAATACCATATGCAGTGAAAAAGAAAAAATTCAGTATGCCAAAACGGCAATTTGTAGTCAAGCATGGAGTGTATAAATATATCTTACGAAATTATGGCAAACATAAATGGCTTCTTTCTACGCATGCGCTATCTACTGAGATATACCTGGGTCTTATATCTAGCAAATAAGATATAGTTTAATAAACAGCATTAAGTTAGAAAAAGTTTGTTTTCATTTTCATCAGGAAAAGAAAAATGTAAGTGTTAAGGAGACAAAAAAAGGAAGCAATGAAAAATCTGACAAAACATTTTACTCTTTGATTTACGATTACTTTTTTTTAAAATTAAATTGATTATTCTTAGCTCGGAGTTTTTTCAATTCTATTTTCATTGAAAGCAAAACATGCATTAAATATGAAACACACACAAAAATTAAATTATGTACATATATCAGTCACGCATTTTTAAATTCAAAAATCCTTTTTTTGTGATCTCAAGTGGTATAGCTGCCGAAAATTACATATTTTACCAGTAGGTGTACGCAGTATAAACTTAAAAACTTCGTATACTATTTTACAATTAAATGAACTTGGAGCTAAGTAGTGACAACTATAATTAGTCACTTCTACCTACAAGCAAATCGTTAGGAGAGGTGATACGATAAATGTTTACAAGTATCAGTATTTGGAAAGTAGAAATTTTGGATAGGAATATTGTTACCCAGAGTGGAGACAGAGTGGACTAGTCGTCTTAAATTTGTCTTCAAGCGGATAGTTTTAGTACTGAAACTTAAAACAGCGACAGTAATGGCAAGACGTCCAGAAAAGTGACTCGCATAGAAATGCAAGTCGTGATACGATTGGCCAAGATTTTGTTCCCATCGGACATTCAAAGTCAAATCTTTAAAGAGTAAGGGAGAGAAATAATGCGTGAATAACAGTTGTCGAAATGATGTCGTTCTTTTGAAGTGGACAGAGAAATGTCTGAAAAAAATTAGGTGGGAGATCTGGAGCCACTCCCCATACAGCCCCGATTTGGTTCCCAGTGACCACTTACTTTTCCCAGCATTGAAGAAAAACTTATCCGAAACAAGTCTCATATCAGGCGGTGATGTTTAAAAAGGTGCCGAGAACTGGCTCAGTAGCCAGATACCTGATTATTACCAAGACGGCTTAAATAAATTGGTCCAATGCTGTGATAAACGCTTCAACAGATTTGATGATTATGTAAAGAAGTGATTACCACAAAGAAGTGATTACCCAAAAGAAATTTTTTCCTTTCCCTCTTAAACATTTTTTTAGATCAACCCTCGTGTGATGATTAACAGAACAGTTTCTCTAACAAAACGGATTTCATTATCTATAAAATTACTATTGTACAAAAAATAAGATATCACTTTATTTGTTTGAAATTATCAATATAATAAATTCCAAAATTCTAAATTTTAGTAAATTTAGTTATAAAGCTTTGATGACTGTTATTGCTTGTTTATGTAACTGAAAATGTTCCCGCATATCATACATAGCTTAAATGCAATAAATTATATATAAAAGCTATAAATATATTTTAGAAGACTGCAATTTCAAATTTTTATTTTTTGTTTCAATAATATATTGTTCAATAGTTTATAGCATTTAATATTAATCCTTTAAACGAAGTTTAATGCATTAAATTCACTCAGATGTAAAATTCATTGGAATACTTACATTCTATCTTAAAATATATCTAAATTGCTTATTAGATTAAATATTATTATAAGTTGTTTATAAGATTAATTATTAAACTTATACTTACTATTTATATTTGAAAGCAATTTCTGCTATTTCTTGCCTTCGAGCTCTATAGGCGGCATCACTAAATCCCTATTAGATATAAAATAAGCATATTTGTTCATGTCAATATTTCATTCTTCAAAGATTTATTATATAGTTAATTGTTTTATAATTATTTAAACAACGGCAAAGATATAAGTAACAATGCTAAATAAATATAGAAATATTTAATACTGAATGCAGATTCCAAAATATGAAAAATGTTTAATTCTTTCATATTGTGAATATTTATGAATTTTAAAAACGATATCAATAACATTACAGAAGTCTCTAAATGAAATAAATAATAATATTGATGCTTATATTTTCTTTTTATTACCTTTTCTCATAAGTATAGTGCTTGACTGACATAATAATTGTTGATAAAAATAAAAGAATTTTATTCCAATCTTTTTGTAGCTGTTCCTAAATATTATGGGCCAAATACTAAGATATTTTGGGAAAAAATAACACACACCTACATATACATGCATGTCAGATTTATTATGTCAAAAGTGAAACTGTACCAATGATTAATTTGGAAATTAATTAGGAACAAAAGTAGATTTGAAAATATCATTGCACACACATACACATGTTCGTTAGATTTATTCATGTTACATTTGAGAACTTGGTAAAGGTAACTATGAATAGAAGGATCTAAATTTTATTTTCTTAACTGATTTAGGTATTTGCTCTAATGCTATTCTTTATTTTAAAGCAAATAAATTAAAACTTTGGGTTAATATCGTTTGTAATATTTAGAGTTAATTTTTAAACCTGTTTAATTTTAAACTTGCCCTAAAGACAATTAACTATATCAATAATCCTCAGATTGAACTTATGTCTTTTTAAAAATGAATTTGGGAAATTTGGGAACAATTTTATATTCTATAATGTATCACTGTGATAATTTCATCATACACCAATTTCTGTAGTGATATGTAATTGCATTTCCCACTTGCAAAATTGATTCAACAGTACACGTTTTCTGAATGAAATGTGCCTGAATAACATACAATGAAACGAGACAAAATTTATCGAATTAAATTTTTTAAATTATTTTTTAATAATATAGATGTGAGTTTGCGCTTTATTTTTGTAGGAACAAGAAATATATCAGCAGGTTTCATGAGTATTCTATTTAATGACTGTTTTTAAACACTAATAACAATATTTTACCATTTATCTTTAAAATTAAAGATAGATATTCTTTCATGCTACAAGATATAGATATGATGCATTCTAATTAAGCATTTTTGCCTGCCATTACACAGAGAAAATAATTCCATAAATGTAAATGTTTTTTTTATTCCTTAAAGCTTCTGAGATGACAGTAGATAGCCAGTAGATACCAGATCTTTTTCAGTTTGCATTAAGACTATATCGTTTGGAAAAAAAACGTCATTGCACAAAATATGTAAATCTTCAATATAATTTATTCTTATTTCAGAAAATTAGATTTAAAATTTCTCTAAAATGAAGTAAATTTATAAATAAATTACAAAGATTTTTTTTTATTTTGGCTACATTTTTATGTTTATTGCATTTATTATTTTTTATACTTATTAGTTATAAAACATTTATATATTTAAAATCAGAATTATATATCTTAGTACTTTTTTCACGAAAAACATGAAAGTACAAAGACTATTTAACGAAATTTGATATGTGTGTGCCAGAATATTTCCAAGATATATTAGACATGCAGGTTTTATTTAAACATTTTTTTACCGTGACTTTCACTTCCAAGTATAAATAATTTCAATGTGCATAAAATATTTATTTCTATAATTTATTTATTTATATAAATAATTTTTATTATGTGATAAGTAATATTATAATTGGCCTGAGAAGCATAAGAAAATACTCATAAGTAAGAGAGTATATAAACATATTTAAATGCTATATTATAAAGTATGAAAAATTTTATGATTCATTTTTTATAGTAAATGTATATAAGAAACGAAAGTCAAACATATCATTTATATCTAATTACATTTTTTTCCAAATATTGAAAATTTTGTCAAAATCTTATTAACCAAGCATATTTTTTTCAAGAAGTATTGATAATATAAATATTTTTTCTACCATTTGATGCTTTTCAAGGCTCTTTGACTTCTTTTGTAAGACGAAATATTTACTTAATGTATATTTAATAATACATTATTTAAAAAAAATAGTCATTGAAACTAGGCATATGTCATAATTAATCTCCCCACCTGATTAATTCTAAATAAAGCAATATTTAAATCGTAAAAACTACTTATAAAAATTATATTATTTAGCTTTAAAAATTTATTCATAAACATATATAAATTAATCAATCATAAAGAGTAAATTAAATATATTCTTACCGGATGACCAGTGTCAAAGTATGTTTCAAGTTGTGTTAAAACATGAGTGCATTTGTCTAGATCACTTACATGCTTCGGAAACCAGATAGCTGAAATGATATTGAAAACCATGCTTACAATTAATTCACGAAATATATAGTTCACACTCGCATGTAAAACTTCTGTGAAGGATAGGTTAGTAGAATCGAATCGGGATCAAATATCAATCGAGTTAAATCGCAACCAGAGGATGTTATAAAGGAGCCCAAGGAAAATAACACTGAGTCAACTGCTACCTGCGTAGATAATAGAGTTGAAAATTTCACAAATAGGGATTTAGCAGATATGAATCTATGAGGAACTGAAGAATGTAAAGGTCGAGCCAATTCGCACCTGTGCTGTAGTCAACAATAAAACGAGTTGCGTCTACAATTGGAGTATTTATAGCCTAATTTTCTTAAAATACGTGTTGTTGGGAATAACACAAGAGGCAGTTTATTTAAATGTACAAATTGATTAGCTACATTAATTGAAATAGTTAATTAACTACTATTGTAGCTATTGCTTAATGTGATGTGATCCCTTTTTATCACCAAAGGAGAAAACTGTAAAGCCATTTATCTCAGTCTATTTACAATTTATTTAAAATTAATAATTTTAAAAAAATAATTAGTTGCTGACTTTCGACAGTTATTTCTTAACAATTCATTTACATGCTGTTTGTATTTGTACTGTTGTTTAAAAATTTGTTGAGCTATGTTTCACACCACGTTTCAAAAGCTTAACATTTGATGTCTGGATGCATTGTTCATTAGAGGATTTTCTTCAGGTCATTTGTTGTTGTCAGAATTATCAACATTTATTCTTGGATTTGCTTAAGAAAAGCTAATGTTTTATTTTAATTTTAAAAAGATAGTTTGCGAAGTTTGCAATTGAACCTTATACTGCATTGACTCATTTGAGGTAAATTTACTGCTTAGAATTTCAATTTTTTTTTAATTCTCAAATTATTTCTTTTTCTAATCCATTTTGATCTCATAATTCAACCTTAAGTAGATATTTTCTTATGGATTTTCTGTTTTCAATCCACAATTTGTAGAATAGCTGTTTGTTTAAACTGATACAGATCACTTTAATCCAGGTAAATGTATAAAAATCCCATCCATGAGAAATGTGAGAGCCAAATTTTTCTTTAATGGTCGAGCGAGGTATTTCATGAATCTTATTCCTTAACGTTGGTTAAAAGTAAAGAATTGATTAATTATTTACTTCAAAATCCAACATTAAACGATAAATGGATCACATTAAATTAAGTTTTTGTATGCATGTGGATGCATATGCTCAAAAACAAAGGGTATAATTAACCGTAATCCCAATAAGTGGAACACACTGTATTTTGAATTTTTTCATTGCGTACATTAATTTATTTCGCTGAATTGATTTCTGAATATGAAGTTACCCCCTCCGTTTCCAAAAAAAAAAATTTACGGATTTTTTAAGAAAACTTGGACTTTGTATGATTTTAAAAAGGACTTCTCCAGTGGTAAATAATCAGTTAATTCTGATTAACTTTGAAATTATTTTCTATTTCTGAAATTTCTTTCTCTGATCTCAAATATTAATTAAATAAATTCATATATTAAAATATGAATATTTTGTTCATAAATTCCTAAAAATTATTATGAAAAACTAAACCTGTTGCAATAGCAAAATTTCTGCTTCAAAATAAAACTAAGATGGACGGAAGGCTTCCGTGCATGAATGGTATGATAAAAGAAGCCCTGGAGCTGTTTCAGACGAGGGGTTGGTAACAGACGCAATCAGACAACTCTCGCTAGATTTCGAAGTGGACACACTTGTGTTCAACGTCATGCGACGGGCCAAGCTGCTCCTGCCCACATTTTGGCTTGCATCGGTTTCACTAAAGACGTTGTTTGAAGTTTGTGTTACGTTGTTTGAAGGCTTTCGGACTCATGGACCTGGTCTGATGTTACTGTCGACCAGGTGAAATAGGCCACAACACTAATTCAAGCAACTTCCACACATATAATGGTTAGTAAAAGTAGTTACTGTATTTTAATGGAGAGATGCTTTAGATCAATGGTGGAAGTCATCTCTCCTTATCTTCGAATCTATGGAAGAGTCATAATTTTCATTGCAAAGTTGCTAAAGGGCACAATTGTTCAAATTTGTAAAGCTTCAGATCTTACAGGATCAAAAACTCCAAACTTACAGGTGAAAATCAAGATCTGTGGGAGATTGTTAAATTACTGATTTGCTATATGTATATTTATGACCAAATGCTGACCAAATGACAATGCTGACCAAAGACACACTTATATTCAATAATAATTATAATACTACTAAAAAATACTTGGATAATAATAAATATTTCATTATGTCAAAAAAACTATAAACATTCAACTTCCTTTTCTTTATCTGCTCATGTGTGATATTGGCTTGGCAATACAAATTTAACATTTAGCCACTTAATATGCATAGCCATCTGAATATATTGCCTTTTCGAGTAACTTATCTTTCTTGAAGAATGTACATGTGATAGTGAACCATCCTCCATATTTCAAAAATACAATTTCTTGCAAATGCAAATATTGAATAAGATTTTTCATCAAAGTAAAACTATGTTTCAGCTATTTAAAAAGTTCCAAATAAAATCAACCAATTAACTCAGATGCGGTTCGCAGTTGGGAAATTCACTATTCTTCTTGCATTCTCATTAGAATTTTGTTATATACTGTTATACTGAAAAATTATAACAGCATATAGCTAAGTACTCAAATATTACTATGCATACAAATATCAATATAAACAATATATAAAAATACTGAAAGAATCTTATTGAAAAAATGAAATCCTATTTATGATTCATGATTGCAAAATTTCCATCGAGAATATCAGAAAAAATTTCCGAAAAAAATGCGTATCTTGTAATTAATTTAGTATTATTACATGTATATGTTCATGATATTGCCAAGAACGTATTCACAGATTGGATATAAGATGGAGGCAGCAAAGGGTAATTATGTGGAATTTTTTCGAAACAGCTGTATGTCACAATAAAAAAAACATGCTCTCTGTCATGTTTCCCAGAACAATCATAGGTATTCAGCCAATCATTTTGTTCAACTGATTGTACCCCTTATTAAGAAATTTTCATGCCTAAAACCTTTAGGTATGAAAATCTTAGTAAGGGGCTTAAATCTTAATAAAGGCTAAAACCTTTAGATTCTATATTGATTAGTAAAAATTAAACTAAATATATTCAGAAGTCCATATGAAAAAAATATTAGAAGATGTCCCTACCTCGCTTATATGAACATATTTATATTGATTGATGAAGGTTAATTATCTTCCTTCAAGTATTTATATGAGAAAAAAGTACTAAAAGATTTAAGAACAACACTTCTCAAGAGCGCGGATTACAAAACAAATAAATGAATGGCATGGAAAATTCATAAAAGGAACGTCAGGTGCGGAAATAAATAAAAAAAATCTCTACGATAAGTGTAATTATTCTTTTGATAAATACAAATAGTAGGAGAATGTAAAGGAGAGAAATCCAATCTCCCCTCTCACACAACACTGATATTATAATGAGCACATATAAAGACATGTAAGGACACCATTTATACCGGAGGTAAAATATCTTCATCTCAATTCTAAATGCTTTCTCATTTTCCCATGTTCTGAAATATATAAAACATTCGTAGATTTGTCATTCATGAGACTGATACATTTTTTCTCTATAGTGCTATGGAGTGAGATAGCGTAATTTTTACTACCCTGAATAATACTTGTTTACAAAAAAATTAATGGTGACAATATAAATATTAAATTCAGTTACTGAAATATTACTTCCATTTTTCAAACTAAGTTGATTGACACCAAATGAAGTTTCTCCCCAGACCACCTTTGGAATTATAAACTATTGACCTTTTAGCTTCTTACGTAGTTTTGACAACTTAATTTCTAATTAATAATTTGAGATATAAATTATTTTTCTAATAAAATTTATGCAGTAACTCTATTCTTTAAAATATCCTTTGTTTGATCAATAACAAAGGGCAATAAATGAAATGAAGCATTTAGTGTTTGCTTACAAACTTGCAAAGTGGAATGAAATCTCAGCAGTTTTCATAATACATTCCGTAAATTTTTCGCTCTGAGCGCCATATTACATTTAAGGGTCTACCATCATGAAAAAAAAAAGTGGGGGTCAAGAGAGCTGAGAAGGGGTTGTATGAAAATAGCCTTTAAGAACACAAATACTTCATCAAATTATTATCTAAATTTAAACTTCTTATAATAAATAATTTCTCAGCTTCTCTATTCACATTATGAGATGGGGAAAAGAATTGGGATAAGTAAAGATCAGCGATTTGAAGGTAGTACCCCTTATGGTAGCAGCTACTTCGACAAACTATCATTTAAATTATAATTTTAATTTCTTATGAACAACTTACCTTTGTGATTTTGTCTATTTTTAGGAGGAATTCCACGTAGAATGACATCACCAATTTGTCTCAGCGAAGCAATAATATTCAGCAGCTCCTTCTTTGTTAGCGCAACTGTTATCAAAATATCAAATGAGAATTTGTTTTTCTTGGATGGTCGTGTCTCCAAATGCTCAATATGACCATTTTGATTCTATAATGGAAAATAAGGGTATTCAGAAACAGAGGTAATAGAAAATAAATATTACTAGATATTACAATGATAAATTATATCAAAAAATTTATTCATCATATTGATATATTATAAAAATTATTTTTTTTAAAAACGGATATATAGTGATAAAAAAAGAATTCAAAATGTTTCAAAAATAACTTTTTGCCTGTATTTTTTAAGTTTTTTTCCTATATGTTCTCTCTATATATAAAACATAGAGGAAATATATAGTTAATATAACATTCATAACATACACTTTCTGGCTATATGCTATATAATAAATGAAAATAAAAATTCGAAATGATTATAAGATTTTATGAAGGTGCTATTAGTAAAGACTTCGATAATGATGTATATTCTAAAAAGAATTTGAAAAAAATTCTCCATAATTATTTTGCTGTAAGAGTCGTGCAACGAAGAAGCAAAAATAAACTCATGAGCGACTTAAAACATTTTATGATTGAAGTTGGAAGTTGTGTGCCAACTCAATTGTTCTTCGCTGCTTTACTTGTATTCGAACTATTTGAAATACGCATTAGAGTTACTTCTATAAATATTCGATAGCTATATTTAAATGTTTTAAATGTAAACATTAAATGTTTATGTTGTCTTGTTTCGGATTAAATTATTTTAACAGGAGCACACTTAATGTTTGATGGCACGACGCATTCAGTTTCGCTTTAGTTATTACATTACGATGATCAAATATTTCTGTTTACAAAAATATAAGTGGAAATAACATTTAATCATTTTAAAGGCCAATTTTTTTTCTAGTCATGATATATCAATATATTTTTAGGATTAAGATTGGAATAAGAAAAGTGATTCATTTAAAGTATTAGATAAATTAAATTAAATTAATTAAATTCATTAGTTGCTAATTAAGTAACAAATAAAAACACGGCATTTTGTGTGTATTAAGAAACTGACTCATTTATGTTTCTGTCTTAAAAAATACATCAAAACTTATCCCAATCTATGTAGCTTCATTCGAAAATTGATGAATTTGGTGGAAGCACACTTCACACAACTTTGAAAGAGGTAACAAGAAACACTACGCATACCATAGACTAAAGCATCCATTATATAACTGTGTCATTATCGGACCCACAGGTGGATTTGCGATCCTAGGGCTTTAAAATAATAAAGGTCTTCTTTTAGCAACAACTTAATTACATATTTCATTACTTTTTAACTTAATAAATCAAGTTAATATTTTGTTTTAAGTTTTATTTTCACCTTCGTAAATTTATGGAAATACTATTTTTTTAATTCATTTACTAAATATGATTCATGGCTGTGGAGTTCTGTTTTCACATTAAGCAGATACCTGGTGCTGTTAAATACTGTAATAGCAAAGTGAATGCAATGAGAAAGATAAGAAACATGCCTTACGAAATATTATTATTATCTTAATATTTTGTAATTCATATGATTTGTGTTATTGACTAATTTTTTATTAATTTGACAAATTATTCATTAATATTTAGTGCATTAATTTTTATTAATTTATTTGACAAATAGGCTAATAGAATTTTTAAACGAATTACTTAAGAGCACGAGAAGCTGCGTAGTTTTCCCATTTAAAAATTTACCCATGATCGAATCTCATTTATAGTTCCTCAAGCATACCTTGTCTATTTGTACAATTACAGAGAAGGAGAATATTATTCTAAGAATCCTCTGTGAATACTACTACAAAAACTGTCAGCTCCTTCATTATGATGTCATATTACTGCACAGTAGAATTGAGAATTAATTCTCGGGCCACATGCCAGTGTAAATTGGATTTTATATTTTAATCGTAACAAAAAATATTTCCATAAAACCCGGGTCTGAAGCGCGTGCATTTAGTAGAACGTTCGTTGCTATATTTTTACAGTGCATTTTTAGTTTTTATATACATAATGAAACCAGCAACAATAAAAAACTTTAAAAAAATTTGAAGTATCTTTAGCTCATTGGTAGTTTTGGTTTGCTTCTTCAGTATTTTTACTTTAACATCAGCAATATTTCTTTGGTAATAAATGAAACGTGGGTCCCATCAAAAATCTCATTGAACAACTTATTCTTATGCGCAAGACGAATTTCTCGGTAGTATTTTAGAAAGAGCAAAAATTCTTTCATTCCAAAATGTGGAATAAGTAAATAAGTTCACTTCTCGCAATTTAGAAAAGATTTTCTTGGTATTTTTGCTGAGTAAAGAACAATCAGCAGTTGTATAATAATTAATTGTATTGTTCATTCATTAATAAGGGATCTATATATAAATTTTGAGATAACCAATTTATAAAGATTTTACCTCCTTAACGGGTGAGACACGAAATGATGTGCATATTTTCTGAATTAATTGCTAAGATAGACGCCTTTGGCGACCAGTCGTTTCCTCAATCTTAATGCTTGTTAAAATTTTAATAATTAAATATTTTATGTAACTTATTTTAATAGCTTGATCATCAAAATATTTTAAAACTTCAAATTTTGATAATCATATAATTCACTGATATTATTATAAATTATTTCAGCCGTAACGTAATATGTATCTTTCTAATTTTCTGTTAGCGACCATAAAATTTATGCTTTAAATTAAAGTGGAAATTTTTAAACTGCAATCAATATAATATTTTTTTCTGAAACAAAATATTTTTTAAATAATATGACTTCTGAAAATAGTCATTGAGAATTTAAACCTTATGGATTCTAAAGAATATCATTCTTAATTTATGCAATATCTCGAGAATTTTTCAACAAAATTTTCTCAGATTCATCAGAAGTAGATAGATTAATTAGCAATGTTTAACTTTAAATGCATCAAACACTAAGAAAATAAACAAAATCGATTAAAATAATTGATCGAAAACAGATTTAAAAAAACTACCTTTAAAAACGGTGCACTTAAAACTATAAGCATGCACAAAAAATATATAACTAACATTAATACACACAATTAAAATAAAACACACAACTAACCGAAAAATAATTTAAATCAAGTTCGTATCCATTGAAAACAATTGTCAATAATCAGAACATATTACGCATGCGGGAATTTTAAAATCAGTTATGGTAACAAAAGTGTATGAATTTTCAACGCCAGTCGGTGTAATGCTATACAGAACAGAAATTTTTAATTTCCTTTATTGTGTTTTATTTTAATTAAAAAGTATTTCAGAATGAATCTGAAAGATTGATTAATTAACAATGTTTAGTTTTAAATGCATCAAATACTAATCAAATAAATCAAAAATAATCAGTCACTTAAAATAATCGGCTGAAAGCATGTTGAACCTAAACTCATTAGAGTGGAAAAGAATTTAATTTTTACTCTTTCAGCGGTGGGAAAATGGAAAGATCATTTTGGTGGGAAAGTTAGTTTTTAATAAGTAATTAAACTCCTAATTCAACATTTAAATAAAGGGACCACAGGTGCACATTCTCGACCTCCAAGGTATGCATGTTCCACATTTGGAAGCTATAAATCCAACGCTATGGCTTGTAGAGCGCCAACACATATACGCACACGTTGAGCTTTATTGTAAGCATAAAAGTGATTATTTCTCCTTTCTTCCAGTCATCCCTATTTTGTTGAATTAAACCCATCCGAACGCATGCGCAAAAATGCGGAGGGATTCATAATTGGTTGGCAAACAATAAACAGAATTTCTTCTTAAAACAAGGAAGTCAAAAATTCAAACATTATTCATTCTGCTAAGTGCATGAGCATGAATCTAAGACATTCTGCATCAAAAAATTTGCCAAGACTCTCAATTTTTTTATAAACAGTTTTTTAAATAAATTTGTCACACTCGAAAACAATTTTTTAAAATAAGAAAAACTGGTTTTACGAAACGACTAAATATTCGTACTCTTCAGGAAAAAAAAATACGACCGATTTGTCTGGCAGTTGAGGGCTTAAACTGGCGAGATCCGAATTTATTAACAAATGAAGGTATCTTTAAATTTCTGTTAAATGAACTAAAAGTTACTATACATTTTAGAAGAACGAAATTAAAAAAAAAAATGTCAAGTAGAATTAGCAACTCTTTCGCTGTATTTGCAAAATCCACTAAACATTTCTAATTCAGCTAAGAAATCTAGTGCACTTTCTTTATCTTCAAACACCGAAATTATTAAGTTATTTGGAAATATATTGCCTACAATTTTTCCAAATTCTTATGTAGAAACCGATTCTGATGAAGAACAATTCGAAGAAACTACCAATTAGAATGATGCATTTTTTAAAAAAGCCATGGAAAAATCCATTCATAAGTTTCTTGAAGACCTTGAAGAAAAACTTAAAAATTCAAAGTCACTAAAAGCTGGATTTTCATTATTGAGGCAACAAATAAAAGAAAAATATATCTTAGATTTGTTATTTGATGCCATAAAAACTATAAAACCAAGCAAAAACCAATACCTAGCATTCAAAATAAGAATAGGACTTAGCCATCATTCAGTCGATGCTTTATGTTTTTTAAAATCCTATTTTTTATAAAGAATTAAAATTAGTGAAAACAACATTAATATTATTCAAAATTTTGTTTGTTTTCGTTATTTTAAGTAAATGTATATGAAATCCTTAATCTATACTTATAATAAAACTCAATGTGTGTGCCTGTGTTTTGCGCTCTACAAGCCAGACCGTGGGATCTACAGCTATCCAATTTGGTACATGTGTACTTCGGGGGTCGGGAATGTGCAACTCGTAGCCCTTTTTTTAAATTTTTAATTAAAATTTGATTTAATTAAAAATTAAGCGAAATCTCAACGTTTTTCCGCTATAACTTCCGAAAATATTATCGCATAAACAGGATTTTTACATCAAGTTAAAGATAATAAAAACTAGTTTTCTTATGATATCAGTGTTTTAACATATAACTTAAACTTCTATTTTCAACGAATTTTTAAAGAAATATTTTAAACATATTTTCAACAATATATTTCGGATAAAATAATGAAATTTAATCTGCAAGAGCACGTCAAAGGGGAAAAAATTAGGCTTTATTTGCATGTTGCCATCATTTTGAAGGAAGTTCAAAGTTAAAAAAAATCCACTATTACTGCAAATTAAATCTAAAGAAATGTAACATTCAGCAAGTGACTGGATAAAATAAAATAAGTATAAAATGTGATAGTTTCTTTAAAAAGTGCAAGGCAAAGGATTCTAAGATCATTTGTAATATTTAAATCATTAATTCAATAAATCATCTTTATTTATACAGGATATGCATTCAAATTCGATCCAATGGCCAATTTGTAAAATATTATTAATCGGAATATATTTATTGTGTAATACGGTTAATTTAATATAAATGAAGTAAACAATTACATTTTATGTAGCTTGACAATGCATTTATGAATAATGAGTTTTAGATTTCTTCATACTTTGATCTGTGAACCATATTTTTCAAATTATTTTTATTAATATTTTAAATGAATGTTGATACATCAATCAGTCTTCTAAATCAATCATTAAAACTGACTCATTTATAAAATCTAAAAACATTATTAGGAAAACGTGTTCTTTTAGAACTTTCCGTCCATCATCTTAAAGAAAATATTAATTTCAGGCCAATCAATGCCCTGAATTACTTCAAGACTAATGAATATGTGTATGAATGAATGTACGTGTGTGTGTTAGGTCACTACACACCAAAGCATATGATCTAGAGCTATCACAATAGTATTTACATATTTACTTTGGAGGATGAAAAAGTATATTATGACGGTGTTATTTCTGAAATTTTAATTATTTAAAAATTAAGCTGATATTTGGAAATTTTCTGCGATAATTTCCAAAAATATTACAGAACAAAACTGTTTTTTAAATTCTCTTAAAAATGACTTTTTTCAGTCATAGCAATGTTTTAACTTGTAAATTAAGTTTCTATTTTTAATGATTTTTTAAAAAGATACTGTAACTGTATTTTCCCACAGCTAATTTCTCACAAAAACAAAAGTTGAATTTAACCTGCAAGAACACGTTAAGAATGTACTAGTGCTTTGCCGTCACTTTGACAGAAACTCGAAAGGAATGATTAAATTAACTCTTATTGCAAATTAAATGGAGGAAAGTGTGATGTTCCGCACATATTGAAATGGAAGCTTAATGTTGTGGAATGGATATAAGATGCCATCTTTTCCACATAACTCCACAACAACTGATTGCAATTCAAAGGTATATATAGTACAATGAACAAAAAATCATAAGACTTCTATAATAATACGAGTTACTTGACTGACGGAGTTTGAAGTTTAAATATATATATGGCTGATAAGTTATAAAGAGAGCCAGGCACACAAGTATTTAATTGAAAATTTCAGAACGCATTACTCATGGCGAACCAGCTGGTTGCCAAAGGCGGTTAGTTATACATATTTTGATTTGATATTCTTTTTGTTGTTTTATTAACTTAGACTCTAAGTCTTAGAGGGAAAAAATCCCTATTCTATTTTTTGACAAAAGATCGAAAACTGGCTAAAAAGGTTTTTTTTTTGGAAATGTGGAATTCGAAAACTGGTTTTTTAAGAAATCGGTTTTTGCATAAACCATAGTCTTTAATGATACATAAGAGAAGACATCTGAGTGCAAAATGTTAATCGTCAGTTTAAGCATAAAAAGATGAAATGTGATAGTAAGCAGAGTAAAGAGATGAAGGTAGGTTTATCAAATGGTACTTGATTACCAAGTGCCTTTAAATTGAGTCTGAAGCGACTATCCAAATTATAACTGTTTGTAATAGCGTAGGTAGATATCGTCAGTCTAACTTGAATTCGGAACTTCAGTAAAAGTATAAGGATTAAGTTTTCCTACAGAAAATATAAAGTGCTCTTAATGATGCAATAATTTAATAATAAATTACTTAGAAAATTCTAAAAGACAACAAATTTTTGTTGAATAAAGGAAATAAATCAAATTTGTTGATAGAAGGATTATTACAGAAAGATCTTCCTAAAGAATTGGAGATATTCTCTGTAATGCTATATAGATGTATTAATAAATAAAATAAGATGTTCAAAATAAGTAACAGATAAATAAGAAAGTTTTTGGAGGTATAAGGTGGTTTTATCATTTAAATTTAAAGTGTTCTTTCTATTTTTCAAGCAAATCGTGTAAAAAAAGATAATTGCCTTTTAAAACCAACTTCAAATCAATATATCTTAAGATTAAATTCACCAGATATTTTTAATAATAAAAAAGGGAATTTTACAAAAATTGTCGTAAGATGTTTGGTATAAAGTTGCAATTACGTTTGAGAAACAAACAAAACAATGAGTTTTAGTCTACATTAGACACAATAGACCCAATCAAGAAAGAACTTTTGAGACACAAAAATTAATTTTAATCGATGTTTTCTTTTATATATAAAATTTCAGACTTTTCAAATCTATTTTAATTATATCCTTCTGAGAATGTTTTTTGTCGAATTAAAATCCAGAAAATTTACAAATTTTAAGCCCTTGACCACTAAATATAGTATTAACTTATTTTTTGAATTCTTGTAATTCAAATACTATTGCCATCTTATCTTTATTATAATATGCGGTTTTCTTATTTCTGTTTCAATAAACATTTCACTTTTTTCTTTCTCTTTATGCACTTATACACTGCTTGATAATTGCTAAGGAACAGTTATGCTTTTCGAAATAATTAAGTAGCGACAATGATTGAAGAAATAAAACTATTTACATATTTAATAAAGAGGAGGTGCATTTATTATAGTGCAAAATGTTGCAGATATCGACACATCAATGAATTAAAAATTTAGCAATAAAAAAAGATTCTCCTTGGATGATTCCTAAACCGCTCTACAAAAATTAATCTTCAAGTAAGTCAAGATGCAGACATCAGTAGCTTATTAAAATGCGTGATGACCACGGACAATAATGCACATTTTACGCCTGCTCTGTATGCTAACTATGGATAAGTTCTTAGGGGGTATTGTTCCACTTCTCTCTCAAAGCGATTTTGAGCACTTCCACTATTCGGGGAGGGATGGTTCTATATGAAAAACGTCTGCCACGAGCATTCCAGGCATGTTCAATGGGATTTATGTTACGGACAATATTTTCACTTTGCAGTGTGTCCAATACCACAACGCTTCTGAGTGGTCGCGAATTACTGTTCCATAAATAAAACGCCTGGACATACAGCACCCCTAAACAGACGAACATAATCCAGAATAACTTCTCTGCAATACCGTTGCGATGTAATGCTCCTTCGTTCAAAGATGTGAAGTGGTGTTTTGCCATTGTGCGTGATGCCTTCCACACCATCACGCTTGAACCGTACCAATCCAGTTCACTAACAAACTATTCTGCATAACGTATTCCACACATTGATCCCAATATATCACATTGAAACGAGATTCATCTGAGAACATCACTCTGGACCAATTTTGGATATCCCAAACTTCGTATTCCTTACACAAGCGTAATCTCTCACGACAATGGCGTGGTTGAAAAAGGAGGTAACTAATAGGTTTCCGTACATACAAACCAACTTGATTTAACCGTCACGAGATGGTTCTTGCAGAAATATCTGTTCCTGTAGCGATTGCAAGGTTTGAACCTATCTAGGAGTTAATTTTCTGTTCTTTTTTGCAGTGAGGGTTACATAGCGATCCTCTAGAGGTGTGGTGTTCTTACCAGAGCTTTGGCATGCCTTTTCAAAGTATTTCCACCTTCAGCGGCCTTTTTTAATCGCGAGATGATACTCTTTAATACACCCATCGCAGCAGTGGTGACACTTTGATCTGCTTCCAGTGGTCCAACTGCTTATCCACGACAGTAGGCACTCAAATTATGCCTTGCTGAGATTTTGCTCTTATTATTGCAGGAACCAAAAAGAATTTCAGAAAAAAACCGCTACAACATCCTGCTCTACTTTGGGTCAAACATTAAACAGCAGGAATTTTTACATGAATGATGAACCTGAACTTGTATGTAATGTCTTTTATACAGATAACTAGTCCTGGTCTATCACTCCCTCTCAACTTGAAATTACTTTTATTGGTCAGCTGCCTGAGATGCAATTTTACCTATTTCTATTTACAGTTCCTTAGCAATTGTCAAGTAGTGTACTTTATTTACTTACCGAAATAATTATGCCTGAAATAAGAAAAATAACTGATATCTCTTACATTTGATAAATAATAATTTATTCATATTATATGAATGACATAAATGGAATAAAGATAAGTGGGAAAAATTCATGAAACTTATACTAAATGATACAGGTTCAAGAAATAGAGAAGTGACGTTTATCTTACTAACCCACCTCCCTCAAACAAATCCGACTCTAATAACATAACATAAATCTTTAAATTTTCAGTTTAATTGTAAAACGCATAGCTAAAAAGTTACATATTTCTTTAAAATATATTAATATATTTTTGAAAATTGAAGAATTTACATAAGCAATGCCATACATTATAATACATCTTAAATATTCTATGAATAAATAGGAGTAGAATACTTCATGCTGAGAATAATAAAATCTTGGATATTGGATTAAAAATTTGATAAATCTTAATAAATAAAATTCAAGGATATTCTGTAGATTTAATATTTATGCTTTTCAATTTGAGGCAGCTAAATACAGGAGAAAAAATCTTACCTCGATACACTTTATAATAAATGGCAATGATGTTGAGAAATTTTTTACAGAAAATATTAGGCTGTTAAGAGTCCTGCAGTTTGAATCATCTTTTGGGAACTGGCTTAAAAGATGTACCTAAATTTTAAAAAGTAAACAGAGTTAGAAAAGGATTATTTTATTATTTACAAAATTTATTTGATTAATAATTAAATAAATGAGATGCGTGGCTGCATGCAGAAATTCGATGGCTTTTAAGACAATAATTGATGACCATAGGAAATAATTAAACTAAAAAATTTTATTTGTACAGTGCTTTTGTCAAAATCACTCACAAAGAGCACTAATATGGTGGATTTCAATTATAAAATATAAAAAAGTATACGGCAACATCAAGCAACAAAATAGGAGTTCTTCTCATATGAAAACTTTGTAGTGTCATGCATTAAAGTTAATACTTTTAAAGACGTGCAGTATTTCAAGATTAAAAAAAGTTAACACAAAATAAGCCGAAGAATTTGAGATGTCATGTACAAAAGTAGCCGGAAAATAATTTAAGGGTACTACAACGAGTTTTTTTTTGTGTGTGTGTGTTGGTTTTTGCCAGATTTGTGATAGTTGCTCATCTTCAGGTGATTGAGTTCAAGATAATGTTTCACGCTCTGTTATTTCTTCTTCATAAATTGCTTTAATAGTGTAAAGTGTCGCCAACGTCCTTAGGAATATAAGGGTACTTTTCCGTTTCCGAGCTCCATAAAAATATCGCTAAACTACTGGAGATTTTTTGGCGATATCATTTGCTGTTGTCGGCAATTGGGCAAAAATAATTTAAATATCGCCAATGGCCGTCGGAAAAAGTACCAGCATTGTACCAAATAACTATTCGAGCCAGTATAATTATCCATTTAATTGCCATTATACAATAATCAATCGGAAAGGTACCAATTCTCTAGCTTATTTTTTAAAAAGGAAAAGTTTAGCTAAATATTGATAGCGACATTTGATACCATATTAATCTAATCGATTCGGAGTCTCCAGCAATGCAAACTGTGTGGACTACTTATTTATAAAAAATGATCACGAGAAACTAATTTCAGTACTTTTGCGTTATACGAGGGGATAAAAAAAGACATCAAAAATTCGCCGAGTAATCTAAAGCCGGAAAAGGTGACAAATTGCCTAAAAGCCAAAAATTCAAAAATACGTCAAATTTAACGTTCAAATTCGTAAAATTCACGTTATTCACTTGGCGACTTTGTTCACGTTTTGATCATATTGGCGATATATTTTGCCCGTATAATGGAAAAGTACCACAATATAGCTTAATTTTGGTGCTATATAAACATCAAAGCAAACACCCGCCTAATAATTAGCTGACGACAGACATCGGAATAAAACAGATTGAAGATTTTCAAAGCGAAGAGGACCCCGATGAAAATAATATAGCATACCAAACTACGCAAATTTACGAGGTTTATTGACAGTTGTCGCTATGATCTGTTCTGCACAAAACTTCCAGGTATGATTCCAGTACCTTTGACTGCCATAAAAGCATGACCAATTGAGTTTAAGAAGATGGGAATGAATTCCAATATAATTTATATACAGAATCAAATGATGCAGGCTTACTACGCTAACCAAGTTTACCACGTATATCGCAATAATTTAAGTTAATCAAAATTTCTGGGTGTAACACGAGCGCGTTCTACTGCTACTAAGAGTTTTTCTATTTAGGGGAAAGAGGGAGGTCTAAAATGAAAGTAAAATATGACGTCAAATTCCGCAGGTTCAAAACGTTGTCATTACAATCCATTCTGCAAAAATTAGTTAATTGCGATCATGCACTCATTCTTAAGTGCGCTTTTTCGTAGTCTAATTATATTATTTTATCAGCTTTATTTTTAATCTCTCTTTATAGAAAATTTGCAACAAATCCTTTAAAAAACGAAAGTACAAAATTTTACATAAGCGATCTACCTCTTCCTCAGTTGCATCCAAATTTGCCGCCTTTTCTTTTTCCAGCTGCTCCAGGGCAGCTCTGTTAATAAGGGTTTCGAATTTAGCGCAGGATACCAAAGAGAGCCTCCTGGGACGGTGTCCATTTTCTTGATCCTCTTTCTATTAAACATTAAAAAAAAGAAAATCATTTAATATTAAGTGCAAATGAAATTACATTGCAATAATATTTCTTGGATTTTCATCGAATGATCATGACATTTCAATCCAAATTTATCAAGTACTGACAAACATGTTTTTTTGAGAAGTTACTTACAAAATGAACCTAATCGATTAATTGATGATATCAGCATTATCATATGAAACAACTAAAAATCTTCAAATGTACAAATATGGTGATAAAAATAGAATTACTCAAACTCATTTAGATTTCTTAGAAAATTTAACGTCAATTCGCAATCCATCGCCAACTTCACTGAATGAAGTTTATATTGAGCGCAACAGAAGGTTACAAGCTCTACGTGCTTTGAGAGAAGATATTGACGCATACGGTAGAGTTTTAATTCCAAAAGTTTTACGTGCATTCCCTGATGATATTTGTTGCCGATGGGTTGTTTATGCGAAACGACGAAAAAATTTCTGAAAGTGATATCACACAACTAATAGAATTTCTATCAGAAGAAGTTGAAGCAGCTGTGACTTTTCGCAAATAAAAGGCGATGTTGTAGTACCATTCACCCCCACCCCCTACAGCCTTTAACGTTAATACTAAGTCCATTTTTTTATCAAAGAAAAAGAATAATACTCCGCTTTGTGCATTTTGTGAAACTTCTGGCCATTGGGCTCAAAAATGTGAAACTAAACTGACCATAATACTCGCATACAAAAACTAAAATCATCTAATCGCTGCTTCTTGTGCACAAATCGAGGACACAGATTATCAAATTGTCAGACAGTGATCGTTGTGCAAAATGTAAGCAGAAACATCATGTTTCCATTTGTCAGCCTACTCAAAACAATTAACTAGTAATAGCAAACAGTAATGTGAAGCACATAAACATTCTCAAAACAATTTTTACTCATTTACAAACTGCTCGCCTGTTTGTTACTGGCCCCAGAGGCATTACAAAGCTAACACGCTTTATTCTAGATGGAGGAAATCAGCTAAGTTTTGTGGACACAAACTTGATTAAAACACTTCATCTTAAAGTTATGAGCTCTGACACACGGAACGTTCAAGCATTTGAATCTTCTACAACTCGTGAACAACGTCGATGCGTTCAACTCTTTCTTTCAAGTTTATGGAGCAAGTAAAAAATTTCAATCACAGCATTTGAGAGCTCTAACACTTATAATTCACATCCTACTGTGCCAACAGGTATTGTTCATTTTACTCGTAAGAGAAGACTGACCCTTGCTGATCTATCGGATGACTCTTCATTGCCAATGGAACTACTGATTGGTGGTGATAATTACTGGAAAATTGTTACTGCAGGAGCCCCAATCAAGCTTTCAGAATCTTTCGTCATGGTTCCATCAATGTTTGGTTGGATTCTCAGTGAGTCAAGGACACATGCTACAATAATTGAAAATACATTTGTTCATCACATTTCTGTACAAGATTTAATTGATTGCTTAAATGATGAAATACGATGCTTATGAGAATTGGGCTCCATAGGAATACAAGAAACACAAAAAAGAATGACGATTCGTAATGAAGAAATACTGTCAGATTCTTACAAAACTTACGAAACTACGAAACGGAAGGCAATCGGAGAGTGGTTTCTCTGCCTTGGAAACCAACAACTCCATTTCTGTCCGATAACGAAGTTACTGCTGAAAAAAGGTTTGATACTCTTCAAAGCAGATTTGCATCTAGCGACACTTTAAAGACACAATATTACAAATGCATGCAAAATTACATTGAACAAGAACATGTTGAAATCTGTCCTACAGATGAATCAAATGATAAAACAACATACTACATTTTACTGCTTCCAATAAAATGCTGCCTCGTTTTACAACAGCGTATCACCTAATCGCGGCGAAAGGAAAGGTCAAGTATTTCGCAGTGTGAGAGTTATATTAGAAAATTCGGTACCTAGAAAAGTGTGATTATATATGAACTCTCTGACTTGGAAAAAAGCATGATAATTGGACCATTGTTGTCCATGTCTAGAATAGTAAAGCTTGTGGGTTTTCAAAGACCACTGTGTCAATGATTATGACAGTATATACAAACATGGGTAAGGTGTCTTTCAACAGTGGTTGATAATCGAATTTGAAAGACCGTGAATGACAGGTGTTAAAGAAGATACTCGCCCGAAATAGCAATACACTACCGCAGATAACTTCCGAGATGAATAGTCACTTTCAGAATCCCGTTCCCATGAAAACTATTAAACGAGAGTTGCATGCTGCGAACATTCATGGCAGAGTAACTATTCCAAAATCGTTAGTTTCGGCGAGGAATTCTATGAAATAACTACAATGCTGCCAAGATCACCTAAACTATACACAACTGCAATGCTAACGTCATCTGGTCTGATGAATCCTCAGTTACATTATTCCAGACAACCGGGCGAGTGTTCATCTGGCGCACACCGGCAGAAACATTTCATGTTGACTGCCTGGTTCTAATCGGGAAACAAGGAGGGGGTTCAGTGATGATGTGGAGCCCAATGTCTTACCGTGAATTGGGGAAGTCTCGTCTATCTTGAAGGGGATGATCACAGACGACCATTATCGAAATTTTCCCCCTATCCTTTAGAATATCTTTTCAGGAGAACGTCCTGTGTTCCAAGATGACAACACTCCTGTCCACATTTCTTTTTGTGTTCATACCTGGTTGCATGAACATGACGATGAAATGGAACAAGAGAGGGGGTGTTAGTTCAGGTGTCGTCCTCGTCATCTGATCTTAGTTAAAATTACGAGGTATGTCCCAAAATAGCTCTCGTGTTGTTTTGAATGGGACGTTAATATAACTAAACTAAACTAAACTAAATGAAATGGAACATTTAACCTAGTATCCTCAGTCCCCTGATAACAATATCATTGAGTCTTTGTGATTTTTTAGATATCAAAGTTTGCGCTTGGTTTCCTCGTCCACGCACACTATCTGAACTCGAAACGACCCTGCAAGAGGAATGAGTGCAAATTTCGATGAACTTTGTTCAAGATCCATATTTGTCAATCCCACCTCGAATGCAAGATGTCATTCAGGCCAAAGGTGGCCTAACTCCTTACTTATTCAAACATTTCCTTTTTTCACAGGTGTTCCTATTATTTTGCTTACGTCTGTACAATTACACAATTAATGTAATAACATAAGTAAATCGCTTGGGCGACCAGTTTCACATGCATACAGTCTTGCTACTAGCCTCGTACTGCCACTATGCTTTTTATTGCCGAGAAATTCGGCACTTAGTTGGCACACCGGCTTTAGTTGAAAGTGTTACATAATGTCATTTATTGATTCTTAATTTTTCCTCAATTCAAATCCAAATAATTCCACAATTACGTTTTCAGAAATTGTTTCTTACTAAATTCAGGAAACAGATAATAAATACTAATTGTTCCGTATTGTGCTTACTCGCCTTTGGCGAAGGAACTCCCGCCAACTGGCAACCCTTTTGTACCTCTCAAAAAAGAGAGAGCGCCAGAATCTATTTTGTACTTGAATAAAGTTGTTGTGTATGAATATCGCATCCTCGCTTTCTCGAACCATACGCTAAACTTCATAATGGTCCGTTGCACCGGAACTAATTGAGTTAATTAGTTCACGCTTCATATACACAGCTTTGTTTAGTGCATTTCGCTGTATTTTGCACATGGTCAAATCATGGCAAACAAAGTCGACATCACTACCTTGAATCGTAAACGCGGCAATATCAAAGGCCAGCTCGCAAAAATGGCAAAGGATCTACAGGCGCATACTGACCTTTCAGTACCGGAACTTAAGGCTAAATTAGACGTTCTAACAAAGCTTCAAGATAAATTTGAACTATTAAAGGACGATTATTACAAGATAACGGATGAAACGATATACACGGAAGCACTACCAGATCTGAATTCGGTGGAGGATGACCTGCAAAATTTAAAAGTAAGTTTAAAAACTTCTATTAATAAATTGAAATACGATGCAGATCAGCATAAAGCTACACCGGTAAAACTACCTAAAATTCCACTGCCAGTCTTTACCGGGAAATTTGAAGATTGGAATTTATTTAAAACTCAATTTAACAGTCTTATAAATCAAAATTCTCTGCTTTCTGATAGCGAAAAACTGCATTATTTGCGCGGTTCTCTGAAGGGAGAGGCAAAGATAATTGAAACTTCTGAGGATAATTTTTCTTCGCTCTTTAAAGCTCTTGAGCTCAGATACGAAAACAAACGAATAATGGTAGACTGTCATATCAAAAGCATTCTCAATTTGCAGGTGATGAAACGTGAATCTTCCGAAGACTTGCGCATCCTTTTAGATAACGTTAAAAAAAATCTGAGATCTTTGAAAATCTTAGACTTTGAAAGAGATAAATTGTCAAACGCGTTATTATTAAATGTGGTTTTAGAAAAATTAGATAGAGAAACAAGGAAACAATATGAACTAACTTTAAAAGATAACGAAGTACCTGATTTTGATGCATGTTTGGAATTTCTAGAAAGAAGATGTCAAATTTTGAGCAGCATTAATGCCGGCATTCCCTTGAAATCGAATTCAGAAAGATCAAAATCCTTTTTTGTTAAATCTAGTAACAAATTAAAGTTGTGCAATGCCTGTAAAACGCAATCGCACGCTTTGCATCACTGCGATAAATTTAAGGCAATGAAACAAGCCGACAGAACTGATTTGGTTACAAAACTTCGGCTTTGCATTAACTGTCTAAGTGAATTTCACACTGTTTCTGCTTGTAAATCGAATAATTCTTGTTTTGTTTGTAAAAGGAGGCATCATACATTGCTACATAGATATTCAACGCCCGCATCTGGCTTTAGAGTTGACCTTGACGCACTGACGCCAGCAGCAAATTCATCACAGGAAGTCGTAAACCGTTCAGAAATAAATTCCACTTCAGAAAATGCTCTCGTTTCTTTCCA
This sequence comes from Argiope trifasciata, assembly GCA_026543055.1. Taxonomy (NCBI): domain Eukaryota; kingdom Metazoa; phylum Arthropoda; class Arachnida; order Araneae; family Araneidae; genus Argiope; species Argiope trifasciata. Next base: position 4,062,476 of record JAPMOQ010030048.1, read on the forward strand.
TACTAACGGGAATAATAAAAATATTTTGATTAATACTGCAATAATTTATGTCAAAGATTCTAGGGGAATTAGAAGGCCACTAAGATGCATTCTCGACTCAGCGTCAGAATCAAGTTTCATATGCTCAAGAGCAGCAGACGCTTTAGGTTTACAAAAAGAAAAAATAAATATTCCAGTCAGTGGTTTGAATGATTCATCTTTTAACATAAACAAAAAGATTTCGGCTCATATCTCAAATGCAAATAATGATGCGCAATGGGAAATTGATTTTTTGCTTGTGCCAAAGATTAGTAACTTCTCGCCTTCTAAGAAAATTAACGCTGAGCTTTTAAATATTCCTAGCAATATACATCTGGCTGACCCATCATTTTTTATTCCTCAAAGAGTAGATATGTTGTTGGGTGCAGAATTATTCTTTTCGCTTTTAGAGAAGGATAAAATTAAGATTGGGAATAATTTATTTTTGCAATCTAGTTGTTTTGGATATCTGCTTTCGGGTGACATTTCAGACGATAATTCAAATACTTCTACCAAACAATGCTTTATGACAAAAAATTTAGACTCTTTGGACAAAACGCTGACCAACTTCTGGGAAATAGAGGAAGTCGAACCTCAAAAGACTTGCAATAGTGAAGAATTAAATTATTGCAACGAGCATTTCGCGAAAACTCATTTTAGAAAGGCAGATGGTAGGTATGTTGTCTCTATGCCAATGAGGCCAGAATTGTCTGAAACCATGTTAGGAAATTCTAAGAGATCGCATCTAAAAGATTGGATCAGCTATGGACACGCTTAGAACGTGATCCCACTATGAAGGCACTCTACTCAAATTTTTTGAAGGAGTATGAATCTTTGCAACATATGAAAGAGGTGAAGGAGGATACAAATTTAGAAGCAGGATATTATCTCCCTCATCACGGCGTTTTACGACCCGAAAACAAGACAACTAAATTACGCGTTGTATTTAATGCTAGCTCTAAAACTACCAGCGGTTACTCTTTAAATGATTTATTGTACAAGGGAGGTGTGCTTCAGGATGACCTATTCTCGATTCTGGTTAGATTCCGCAAACACATTTACGCCTTCACCGCGGACATTAAGCAGATGTTTAGGATGATAGAGTTAGATGAATCTGAGACTAAGCTGCAAAGAATCTTATGGAAGTGTAATAAATCGTCTCCTACAAAAGTGTGTGAATTAAGAACGGTGACATATGGTACTGCAATCGCTCCGTACTTGGCAACGAAAGTTTTGCAGCAACTCGCTTTGGATGAAGAAAAGAACTTCCCATTGGCTTCAAAGGTTCTCCGTCAAGACTTTTACATGGATGACTGTCTCTCGGGTTCTTCAGAATTAACGGAATTTGAGACCCTTCAGCTTGAATTAAAGCAGCTTCTTCAAAGAGCCACTATGCTTTTTATTGCCGAGAAATTCGGCACTTAGTTGGCACACCGGCTTTAGTTGAAAGTGTTACATAATGTCATTTATTGATTCTTAATTTTTTCTCAATTCAAATCCAAATAATTCCACAATTACGTTTTCAGAAATTGTTTCTTACTAAATTCAGGAAACAGATAATAAATACTAATTTTGTATCTTCAAAGTTATGTTAAATTATTGTCCATCTCTCTTTAACTCTTTATAATTTTTTCAATATATCAGTTATGTTATGAAAATGATGCCCGCTATTTTAGTAGTTTTTATACATGAACGAAGAGCAAACAAAAAATCAAGTAGAGAGGCTTTCTTGATTTTTAATTTAAGTACACTATGGTACCGACTAGCAGTACATTGGATAGCAATATTATATATATATATATATATATATATATATATATATACACCGAAGAGCCATTACATTATGACCACCCTGCTAATAACATGTAGGGCCACCTTTAGCCCTCAAAACTGCTAGTACTTGCCGTGACATTGATTCCACAAGGTGCTGATAGGTAGTCTGAGGTATCTGGTACCAAGCGCTCACCAACTGGTCCTGCAATTCCATCACATTGCGAGGAAATGGCGTGACAGCACGAATTTGGTTTTCCAAGTAGGACCACAAATTCTCTATTGGATTAATGTCAGGTGAGTTTGGGGGGCAAAGACATGACTTGAAAGTCACTGGAATGTTCCTCGAACCAATCCATGATGATTCGACTTTTATTACATGGTGCGTTCTCCTTTTGGTACACGCCATCCTCCGCCGGAAATACTGTTCCCATGAATGAGTAAACCTGGTCTGCAACCATGTTCATGTACCTTCCAGACGTCAAGGATTGCTCTATGGGGAATATGGATCCTATTATGCTCCATGAAAACATTGCCCACACCATAATACCCACACCACCGGCTTGTCTCCGTCCAACTGTGCATCCGGGAGCAAGGGATTCATTTGGAAATCGGCGTATTCTCACACGCCCGTCGAGGTGATGGGCCAGAAAAGTGATTCGTCGGACCATGCAACCTTCTTCCATTCCTCTGGTGTCCAATCCCGATGTTTCTTGGCCCATAGCAGACGCATTTGGCGATGACGTTCCGTTAGTGCAGGAGCATGTTTCGGCCTCCGGCAGCGTATGCCCATACGCAGCAATGTACGCTGCACAGTGTGTTGAGAAACACTGTCTGGGTCACCACTGTTGTAGCTGGTGGTGATTTCGGCTGTTGTAGCCCTTCGGTCACGGCGAACAGTGCATAGCAATCTCCACTCTCCTCTGGAATCAATGCGGCGTGGACGACGCACTTTTGGCCGGCGACTTGCCGTTTCACCATCCCTGCACCACCTTTGATATGTGCTCACAACAACTGCACGTGAACAGCCCACTAAACACGCCGTTTCTGATATTGATGTTCCAAGTCGCCGAGCCATAACGATTTGACCTTTATCAAAGTCTGATAAATCCGCTGCTTTTCCCATTATGTGGCTAATCGCACTATGTTTAGAAAGACACTGCATTCCCATTTTATATACTCCAATATCAACCATGCACGCGCAGTGGTTCTGCTCCTGGACGAGCCCATTCTCATAGATAGAGGGTGGTCATAATGTAATGGCTCTTCGGTGTATATACATATATATATTAACAGATGGAAATAGTATCTACTTATATTAGATAAATAGGGTGATGTATATTTAGGGGCTTTCATTTACCTTCAAGATATTCATGTAAAATGTCTTCTGTTCATTACAAATGAATTATGAATTTTTTAATGGGAACCAGACGCACTCTATTCGAAAAGTATTAAGGAATCCAACATTTCTCATTCCATAAAGCAGACAGTGGGATGAAAATACAAAAATTTTAGATATTATCTCCAATTACAGACAATATAGCGGCTGATTACATCTACTTAATGGCTGAAATCTGCGAGATTTGTGCATGTAGTAGTCAATGTTAACATATAAATGATATATTGAATAATAGAACAATCAATATGAGATGTATAATACATGATTCTGTTAAGACAGTTCAATAAAATTTGGCGTTGATGAAATATAGTTTAATATGAT
>JAPMOQ010030048.1:4083795-4098298 GCA_026543055.1 Argiope trifasciata
TATTTACAGATACAGCAAAGATGATTCTCAACTTTCGAAAATAAAAGAATTAAATTCTCTCCTGTGCGTCACAGGAATTCAAACTTAATCATGTATGCGTTCGTGCGTTTGATAAGATTGGAAGAGAGAGATTAGACTAGAGATTTGAAATTCAAAATAGAAATTATAACTTAATTTCATTTATAATATTTATATATACAGCAAAGATGATTCCCAACTTTCAAAAATAAAAGAATTAAATTCTCTCCTGTGCGTCACAGGAATTCAAACTTAATCATCGTGCGTTTTATAAATGATCTAACCAAAAACGAGTCAAAATTGAAAATCAGAATCCATTTAAACCAAATGGAAAGTTTTCAAAAGTATCATTAATATAAACTTTTACATTTCGAACTCAATATCTTTCTAAACAGTTTTGATATCTATACTTATAATAAAGCTCAATATGTGTGTGTGTTGGCGCTCTACAGGCCAGACCGTTGGACCTACAGCTACCAAATTTGGTACATGTATACCTTGGAGGTCGGGAATGTGCACCTCGGAGCCCTTTTTTCGAATTTTTAATTAGAATTTGAATTAATTAAAATTTAAGCGAAATTTCGACGTTTTCCCGCTATAACTTCCGAAAATATTATCGGACATACATGATTTTAACATCAATTTAAAGATAAAAAAATTAGCTTTCTAATAGTATCAGTATTTAAACATTTAACTTAAGCTTCTATTTGTAATGAATTTTTAAAGAAGCATTTCAACTATATTTTTCAACAATATATTTCGGACAAAACAATAAAATTTAATCTGCAGGAGCACGTTACGAATGGAAGGGGAAAAATTATCTTTTATCAATAGGTTGCCATCAGATAGATAAAAACTCAAATTAAAAAAATAAATAATTATTGCAAATTAAACATTTAAAAATGCAATTTTCATCACGTGTCTGCATGAAATGAAACATGTTTTTTTTTTTAAAGAAAATGTAAAGAATTTTTTGTGACTTTTACAATATTATTAATTAAATAAATCAGCTTTGTTTAATAATAGAAATACATTTATAAAAAAAGTCTAAATGAAGTAAATAGCTGCATAGTATGTAGCACGAGTCTATAAATGCTTTGAAAATGAAGAATATTTAGCTTTTAATTAAAAAGAGATGAACTTGTGATATAAATTAGCAATATAAAAGAAAACGAAACTAATTACGGAAACTCAAACAAAAACTATTACGGATTCGAACAAGACTAAAATTTAAACCCAAAATTTAAAAGGCAATCATAGTATTTAGTGTGCGCGAATGCAGCTACCACCAAAATACTGATGAATCACATAAATTAGCAATATAAGAGAAAACGAAACTAATTACGGAAACTGAACCAAAAACTATTTCGGATTCGAACAAGACTAAAATTTAAACTCAAAATTTAAAAGGCAGTCATGGAATTTAGTGTGCGCGAATGTAGCAACCACCAAAACACTAATGAAACATATAAATTAGCAATATAAGAGAAAACGAAACTAATTATGGAAACTGAACCAAAAACTATTTCGGATTCGAACAAGACAAAATATAAATATTAGAATGATTGAAACAATTAATAAAGAATCCGGTCTGAGGACTTTCTCAAGGGTCACCCTCAGACAGGGATTCAAACCAGGGATTTTTTCTGTGAAGAGTCTGACTTTCGTCAAGAAATTGACTCCTCGTGACCCGAAAATCCCAGAATATTGAGGTTTTGGAGATAGTATCACACAAAAAAACACATCAAATTTGAACAAAGTCACAGCAACCAATAAAACATGAAACCAAAAAAAAACAAATTTGTCAATACAAGAATGTAAAGAGACAACAAACTAAATTAAAATTTTACAAATCATATATTTTAAAATAGACTTTATAAAATAAGTAAAGCTGAAAACCAAAAATTACAGTAAATCTGACAGCCACAAGAATAAAATAAAATAAGAAAGTAGAAAAAACACTCACCTAGCTAAAAATGCTTCTTGTGATATCAGTGTTTTAATGTATAACTCCAGCTTCTATTTTTAACGAATTTTTAAAGAAATATTTTAACCATGTTTTTTTGAGCACGTGATTGGATAAAATAAAATAAAACAATGCCGGAAGTTCAAATAAAAAAAAACTATCATCGCAAATCAAATCTAAAGAAATACAACTTTCAGCATGTGACTGGATAAAATAACATAAATATAAAATGAGATATCTTCTAAAAAAATAAATGCAAGGCAATGGATTCTATGATCGTTTGCAATAGATATATAATTAATTCCATAAATTATCTTTATTTACAGTAAACCTGGTTGAATTTAGACAGGATATGCATTGAAATCCCGACTTAATGGCATATTTCTATAATCGTTTGTAATATCTGTATCATTAATTCAATAATTTTTCCCCTTTTTCGCTTTCTTTAAAAAACATATTTAACATTTTGGCAACATCACCGAAAAAAACATTTTTAATATTTTGGAAGCATAATCGATAAATTGTTAGAGCATTAAACTCAAAAAGTTTTTTCGAATAAAGTTACCGACTCTTTAACTACTAATAACTGAATCTTTTAACTTTAACTATTTCTTAAATTTTGACTAATGAATATGTGATTTAATTGAAAATTTTAGAACACATTACTCATGGAGAACCAGCTGGTCGCCAAAGGCGGCTAGTATATAATAAAGTCCGAATATAAAATCCGTATACTTAAAAGTTTAAAATTTTTAGTTGCATCTTCATATTTGTACTTTTATTTTCATTCTATTCACTGTATCAAAATTTCAAAATTTTATATTTAATATTTCGGAAGTTATTTAATTTTTTTATTAATGTAAATGAATGAAAGAAGATAAAAATGAGAATGAACCTCTGAGAATGTATAGCATCACCATTATGCTTTAAAAATGGTAAGGTCCCTTTACTCGATTTGAATAGAATTTTCAAGTTATTTAAAATTGCTTATTCAGCTTCTTATTTTTTATTCTCAAAGCATAAAGTGAGGTAGTGATAAATTCATTTTTTTCTCTCTACATAATTTTAAAATTTTTGTATTTGTATTTTCAATCACAATTTTGTACATATAATTTAGTTTATATGCAAATACAACTTGTAGTAAACATATACTTAGTTGAAAAAGTATTGAAAAATTGCTTTAAAAAATTATAAACAAAAAAGGTAGATAAAAAATTCTTCTTATCCAGTTTATTTTTTTAATACTATAAAATATTTTATATAATTTTTTTAAATAATTCTTACGAAAATGTATTGTAACGTATTCCCATGAAAGCCGTAAATATTGAATTATAGTTATGATTTTTATGCCTTCAGAATGTTTACAGCTCATTATAAATCATTTGAGTGGTAATCTTGCGATATTTCCCAAAACAGTACAATTGAGTTAAAGCATTTGCAAATTTTAGGCTAAGTTTAAAATGTATGAAACCTTCAATAGTTTCGATTATTAAGAAATAACGATACGCATTTAAATGAAAAAGAAATTATACATTTATAAATTATTCGTGCCTAAAATTGCATTATTTTCCAGAAACTTTAAAGTAAATTTATTCTATAGTATTCAACTGTTAAAAGTTATATCAATTTTATGACATTATGTTAAGACATTATATTAATGTTTTAATACTATTATTTTAGTATATTACTTTTAAAACATTATATTAATTTTATTTCAATCTAGAGCTTTCAGTTAAAATGAGTTTTATAACTTAGAAATACTTAAAAATATTTATTCAATATTTTAAGATTTTTTAAAATTCTTTCGCTAAAGATATGAGTAATTTTATAGTAAAAAAAATCTTTATTTTATGACATCGCATTAATGTTTTAATGTTCTTATTTTATGTCATTACTTTTCTGGCATTATATTAATTTTATTTAAATCTAAAACTCTCATTTAAAAAGAGTTTTTAAAGTGGTAAAGAAAGATTTAAAAATTTATGTATAATATTTTAATATTTTTTTTTCATTCTTCCTCTAAAGGTATGCGTAATGTTAGAGTAAATTAATATAATGTCATGGAATTAAGAATTTAAGTTTTAATATTATTTTATGACATTACTTTTAATACATTATATTAATTTTATGTCATTCTAGAACTTTCAGTTAAAATGATTTTTGTAACTTGGTAAAGAAAGATTTAAAAATATTTGTAAAATATTTTAGGATTTTTTTTATTCATTCGTTAAAGATATGCATAATTTTATAGTAAATAAATTCTTTATTTTATTACATTATATTGAGATATTAGGATGGATATTATTAAAGGAAGATTCAAAAATATTTATACAATTTTTTTTTATTCTTTCTCTAAAGATATGCGTAATTTTATAGTAAATAAGTTCTTAATTCTGAGGCATTATATTAATGCTTTAATGTTATTATTTTTGCGACATTGCTTTTAAGACATTATATTAACTTTTTTTTTCAATCTAGAACTTTCATTTAAAATGAGTTTTATAATTCGGTAAAGAAAGATTTAAAAATATATGTGCAATATTTCATGGTTTTTTTATTATTTCGAAGATAAAAATAATTTTATAGTAAATAAATGCTTAAATATTCATACCTCTAGGCTAAATGGGGCGTTTTGAGGCGCGTGCAGCGTGGAACTCATCTTCCCTGTCTCAGCTAATCAATATTAAGAGAAAGATTCCGGGTGACAAATTCTTTGATATACTGAGACGAGAGGAGCGATCTCAGCGAGGATTGGAGGATTGCAAGGAATTCGAGTCATGCGCAAATGCCATTTCATAATCAAAATATTAAATCTTTCTTAATAATCTTGAAATCGGAGTATTACTAACATAAGCTGACTTATCGTCTTTGTTTTACTAAAATTGTCTCTAATTATCTGGCAACTACATTTAAAATTAATGTTTTTTAGTATTTTTTATATTTTTGGATAAAATATTTTTAAAAAACTACTAAGCAAAATTTGTCAATGAAAGTTGAAGTATGCTTAATGAAATGGGAAAAAATATGACAGATTTTGTCTGAAGAAATTCGAAATTTTGCAGGTAACTTAAACAATATTTTATTTAAATTTCCCTAACTAAGAAATACAAATTTTTATCTGATCATCAAATACTCGAATTTCATAGATAAATAATATAAAATATTGAATGTCTTCAAATTAGACAAAATTAAAATAACTAGAAAATATTTAAAATGAATAGATTGCTTATTCTGATATAAAGTAGCTGCAGAAAATACTGGGAAATGTTAGGCAAAATTAGAGGGAAAAAATATGTATTAAATTTTTATCATATTGTGTTTTTTCGTTAAAAAAAAGACTGAAATTGAAAAATAGTTAAAAAGATATGAAGCTGCTACATAACTTAAACTATGCAATTATACAAATCTATCTAACTGACTAAAAATGAACTTAGAAATGATATGGTTCAAATGGCTTTGCCAATGTTCAGAAGAATATTTATTAAAAATTTTTTTTGCCAAAAACCAATTATTAATGTAGACTTCGCCTTTATTAAGTCAAGCTCCTATATATGGAAATTTCATACACCTCAAATATTTACACTTCGGACTGTGTCAAGACTTTTAGATTATCATTAGGAAAGAAAATCGTTTTTTTAATTATAAAAGGAAAATTTATGCACACGTTGGCACTCAAGGTTAGATCACTTATCCTTACAAGCCAAAACTGTCCAAAGAATCACCTGTGTTATCAATTTAATCAGCGTGCTTTTTTTCTTAAACATTTTTATCAATTAGTCGCAATGAAATTCAAACTATCAAACTCATAACCACGTAATTTTCTCCAATTGTTAACAATTAAAGAACTAGTTTATTTAAAATCTGCGAATTTTATACGAGAAATTACATTGAGAAGGTGCGAAACCACGAAAAATGATTATCTGAATTATCCATTTTTTTTTTAAATAGAAACTATAATGACATGGAACTTGATTTCATTAGGAAGGTTCCTTTTTACAATGATTATAATAAGTGTACAACTACTAAAATTAATGATACAATCCTGCTGAATATTGACTCACGCTTCTTTGTAATCAGGTTCAAATTCAAAGCTCTTGTACAAAACTCTAAAACTTATAAAAATCCAATGGGTGTCGACATGTGATGTAATTGCTATCTTTCTTTGACTGTATTGTAATTGTATCTCACCATATTGTCATTGTAATTGGTAGTTATGTCATTGCAATCGACTGTATTGTAAGCTGTTCGATTGCAATTGAGCTTCCTGACGTCAGTCCTTGAAGATGGGAGCAATGTCTATAAAGTTGCTTCCCACCATAGTTAGTTGAATTACTAGGAAGACCCTTGTACGATCAGATTTGTGGTCAATACTGTCAGCATAATACTGTCAGTGACCTTAAAGCTAGGTGACGAATTTGTCTATTTTGGCAACGAAATGGATAACGCTGAGAACATTGGAAATTTGGATGATCCATCCAATAAGATATACTCCTAATTGGCCAAGAAGATTATCGGCCCGGCTCCCAGCAGCTATAAAAGATCGGCACTCTCAAGCTGCGGGTCATGGTGAATTGAATGGTAGCCAGAGTCGTAGACTAGTAACGAGTCTTCGATAGGATAATGAAGCAACGGCGGAGTCAGACTAGTGTTAAACTGAACTGTTATGCTGTCTATTGTGGTAGCAGCATCGAGTCATGTGCGTGGAATAGTCAGTATTGTGGTAATGAGTAGCGAAAAGAGACCGAGGAACTCCGAATATCCCCTCTCCTGCTGAATTCTGTCTAGCCACTTTGTATACTGTGACCGATGTCTATTTGTGGGCTACTGTTGTTGTTGTGTGCTGTAGTGTGTCAGTTTCAGCTGTAAATATTTGCCATCTTTGTGATATGTCAATAAACACCATCGTTGTGCTCTGCTGAGACCTTCAGATTGTTCGTTCACACCTACACTCACTACAAAAGTGAACTCGGCAGTGAAATCCTTAACAAAATTTGTGTGTACGTTTGTTTATTTAGAGCGGCTGGTGGAATGGCTGCTATCAGAAATAAGATGTTTCGTAACTATCTCAAGTTGAGATAAGCGATTAAATTTGCTTATAAGTAAATGTGCGTAAGGATTTTTAGTCTGCCTTTCTGCTCTGCTATGTTCACAAATATAGCTTCCAAGTTTCCTTCTCGACCGTTTCCGGCATGAAATAAATCAGGATTATAGACCATGACCAGTAATAAAAAGCAGAATTGTTTGAAATTAATTTTAAAATGTATGTTTGGCTGTGTTGGAATATCCAATGATAGACATATCAAATTATAATGCCAAGTTGTGATGATGTTCGATACATGGAAAAAGATTGTTGGAGTATTGTGTAAGGAACAGAAACTCCACCCTGCGAAGGAGGAGCCCAGCCGAGGAAGTAAAAAGCTACATATTAAACAAAAATCGAACCTTTGTATAATCTATTTGAATACAGAAATATTTAATCGACATTTAATTTCTGATACCTCGGATGACAGTCAAACCTGGGAAATGGTGAACCAACATATTCATTCATACCTCGTAACGGATCTTACGCCTTATAAAAAATTTTCTCATATGAAACAGAATACCAGATAGAATTATTGGACTGTATGCTGCACGTATATGATAGCATTGAAATCGTTCAAAGGAACAGAACTCTCATATTGTTGTATTACGTCAGTCTTTCCAAATTTATGCGTTATTTTCCAATGGAATTTTTCAAGTGTAGTTCAAAGTATTTATGTTAGGGAAGATCATTCACTTTTTATAATGTTATAAATGGGTTATAGCTGAGGAATCCAAATTAAAACAATGTCAAAATAACTGTGACTTTATAGAATTAGAGAGCTAATTAGATAATGCTTTGCCAGAAAAAGTATTATTAAATAAGCTTGTGTTGAGTAATTGCAAAATAATTTGGTTGTAGCAAGTCTATGTTATTGCCAACTGCTACTTAAAATTTCAAGGAAATGAAAGTAAAGAGCATAAATTTAAAGGCAATTGTGAAAATAACTGTAAAATCCTAGTTTAGTGTGGCTTTATTTCGCCAATAGTAGACAGTGGCCAATCAAGATAGTTGACCGGGTAAACAATACAGTAAAACAGTTTTAATTATCCACTTCCATTTATTAAAATTATGAGACTTATAGATCAAAATTGTTTTATCTTAAAATACTTCTGTTTGGACCATTATTGATCACATATGTGGGATCACCAATGAATTTTGAAATAACAAACTTTTGCAAACCTACTCCACCAACCTGATTTTAGATAGTAAAATTTGAACATGCGATGTCTTCAGCATCTGTGGAAGGCACCGGACATAAATTTTGGAATTAAAAAAAATTATATGGCGTAGCTAGTAGCTGAAACTAGAACCTAGAAGCTTCTCAGACGGAAAAATTGAAGGTATTCTTTCCTAATATCTTCTCTATTAAAGACTGGTGATTTTTCTTAAACAATTGGAAGAAATAAATACACTTACTGAGTTCAACCAATTCTTCGTTTGAAAAGAGAACGATTCCCATATAAAAAACGGGATTTTTCAGCTATACAAATGTCTTTTTGTCGGCGTCATATATATTCCGAAATATGATCATCGAATTCACAAATACAATACTTCTCATAATATTTGTGATCACAATTTCTAATTATCCCAATCATCAGACATCGGATTATTGAGCACATACAAACTTATCTAATAATCATGAGAAATACACGAACAGAACAAATCCCAAAGATTTTCGTTAGAACTGTAAGATAACATTAAAACGAAAAATTGTGAAATAAAGACAAACTATTAAAAAGCATCTCGAGTAGATGTTTTTTTTTTCTCAGAAAATTCGTAAACAGACTATTTTAATTAAAATAAAATAATTTAGTAAAAATTCCAAATGGATTAATATTATATGTTCTTGGTTCCCTTTAAAAATAAAAATAAATCTTTCATAAGTAGTAATAATATTTTCAATCATTAAATGATTTAAACACTTTAATAGATTTTTATGGATGTACCATTATTTTTAATTTTCATTTCTTCCAAAATTGCTGTAGTAGATGCACAATTGAACAAGAGAAAAAAAAATTGCAAATTAATCAGTATTAGGACTACTAAGATAATTTTCTGCTTTAATTTTTGGTAACCATATTAGTGATTTTGGAAGAAATAAAAATGGAAATCAAAGAGAAAAAGTATTCAAATTCACAAGAAGATAACTACAAGTTTAGTATCACGATCACAATCAAATTAATTTTCTGAAATTTTGCATTTTTGTTCAAATGCATAAACCTACAGATATGATTGTTGGATTAGGTTCTAAATTTAATCCGTATCTGAACATCAGCTGCTAACTTTGCATATAAAAATTTATTTATCGAATTTTGTACATTTTTGTATTTAATCTTTCACTTCCGCGCTGAGAGACAGACGGGAAAATATCCTCCAACTGTATCCGTTCAAAATTTGGTGCAAATTTGTAAATTTGATACCAAGACCACATTCTGAAATTCATCCATTTACCACAAAAAGTTTTTAAATTATTATATTCACAAGTTGCTTGGATTTTTCTGGTGCAAGAGTCAGGGGTTTGGCTATGTTGCACTAAATCAGGTTGAAATCACATCAATGTACAATACTCAAAAATAGATAAACGTAAAGCATACTTAAAAACAAACAAGTTTATAGGAGGGCATGAAATTCGGTATATTTTATAAATGCAAAAATATGAGCGTATGAGCTTATTACTTAAAAAAGGTAATGGAGTGTCTAAAAAATAGTAAACACCTGACATTGAAATTTGGGCATTCCGTCATTATATAAAACATAGAAGTAGTTGTTCGTGTAATAACTAAGAATATGGGTGAATACAGTATGCCCAATGCATAAACGGGTAAACACTGTGTTTGCTTTTCGATTCTGTAATGTAGACCATAGTTGCGCACGAGGTATAATAGCAAGCAATATATTGTTATTTCAAGGTCCCATTGAGATTGTTATTTAGAATGAAGAAGCATTTATTTTCAAAGATAAATCGACATAAAACAAAAAAAAAATCTGTTTTTAAAACTAGGGAAAATTTGTAATCTCCTGAGATATAATTTTTCTTTGTAAATTTTGCGTATGATTAAGTAAAAAAAAAATGATTCAATGTTAACGAAAGCTTTAAAATACGATATGAAAAAATGCGAATTACCATAAAAGCAGGGAAAATAACAACAAAAAATTGAAATCTACGATCGCGAATTTCGAGTTATCATGTGAATATTATTTATTAATCTTAAGTTATTCTTTGTCTCAATTAATTTCAGTCATTAACCTGTTTAAACCGGTTTGAAACAATCGCGAAATTTAGTATCAGTCTCTGTCTCTCTTACACACACACACACGCACACACACAGGGGGTTGCCTAATTCAACCGACAAACTCAGAGGGATAATAGTAGGTACCAGGAGGATAAAGAAAAACCATATCCAAAAGACGTTTATGGAGTGAAAAATGAAAAAATATATGGTGTCGGAGAGCTTTTGGAAACTGTAAAAAATCAATAAGAAAAATAACAAATGGTGTTTCAACTATGAATATTTTTCAGTGAAAGACAAATTCAGAGCCTGTATATTTAGCATTAAGTAGATAAAAAATTATTGAAAAACATAAAGTCGCAGGTAACGTTTATTCAGGGAAAACGGTAAAAACAGACATTGAAAAGATAGAGAATTTGGCGAAAGTAATGTCCCTATGAATCTGAGGGCCAGGAACAAGGTAAGCGAAAAAAAGCCTTCTTGTATGTAAATTTTTCATGCGTTAGAGAAAAATAAACGCTTTCAGTAAGTATTCATTAATGAGCATAGTTAAATTCATAGTTGATATACTTCATTTGCAAAAAACAAATCCGATTTCCCAAATGTAACTAAAATGCGCTGGTGCTCCATCATGCATAAACCAAATTGTCTATGTTTCCTGTAGTAAAGGCGGAGGAACGTGCTCTAAGAAAACAAGGCATTTTTTGCCGCTATGGCTTTCGGGCAAGAGATGCGGTTTAAAAGACTATACCCAGATGTTAATATAAAACTTGTGTTGTAAGTTCGACGAGATAATAACGTATGACTTTTCGAATGATTATATATTCGCATTGTGCTTATTTAAGACACCTTATTTAGTCAAGCAGGATTCATCTGAGAATAAAACTCTAGGAGAAAATTGCGCATCTTCCTGTGTGGCATCAAGCTTCCAGAGTGCGAACTCCACCCGATTTGTGATTTTCATTGTAAAGAGTTATTGGTAACACACCTAATTTTTTTGGGTAATATTTTTTTTCTACTTAATGTCTACTATTCTTGTTTTGAATTTGTCTTTTGAATTTGAAAACGCTTTCTGAGAACTTTGGTAATAATGTTGGAGCGATGTTTCCTGGTCCCTATTTTAGTTTTTTATTTTTATTTTGAATATCTTTAAAAACCCTGTTTTCATACCACACGCTTGTATCAAATTATTGATTATAAATTTCTTACATTTTCAAGTATTCATTTTTCTTAATATTTTTGTAAATATATGATCTAAACTACCTTTTTTCTTTTTAGTTCTTTACGACCCCTTATATCATCAAACACCCATGTTTCCAACATGAGAAAAAAACTTTTAAGAATGTGCTTTCACTTAAAAAAATCGTAGTTGGAATATTTTATTGTGAATTTTTTACAGTTTTCAACAGTTCTCCGAATCTATATATTTTTGGAAACTATCATCAATTTATCATCTCATGTTATATGGGGATTCTTTATCCTCCTGATGCCTATTATCATTCCTCTGAATTTGTATGCCGAATTCGACAAAACCCTGCATATATATAATGATATTTTTTAAACTTACATTTCCAATTCTTTTAGCTGGCAAACAAAGTTTTGGAACACGACCGATTTTTTGAGATGGAAAAAAAGTCCGTTGTTTTTCTAAATATCGACGCATGCATAATCTGATAGTCTCGTAATTGTTTCAAATCGGTTGAAACTTATTAATGACTTAAATTAATTAAGACAATTTGTAAAAATTAAGGGAATGAATAATTTGGAAATCAAGTTGTAACTTTAGTTGATGATAAATCGCTAAATGTGACAACTTTCTGCATCATTTTCTAATAACCCTAAAAGCAAAAAAAAAAAAAAAAAAAAAAATTATGCCTCAACAGCAATAAATCGCCAGTTTGTTGTCTAGACATTTTGTTTTTTGGCATGAGGTTTCAAAACTCTTAAGTCAAAACAACATTATGCTCTGAAATGATAAAATAACATTTTTACTTTGGTGTTTTTAAAGAAAATTTCTTTGTGAAATTCAACTTGATCTGAAAAACATAATCGGGAAAACTGTGCAAAAAACAAACATGTATTATGAATGAGCGTTTGATTTTCATCTTTAAATCTATTTATTTTTAAATTTGGATATTGAACTGTAGATAGATTGAACAATGCGGTAATTACAAAAATGTGGTATATATTTATTTAATATGTTATGAATTCTATGATAACATGTGGAAGTTTCGGAATTTGTTTACGCTCAACATCTTTGTCTACGTTACACACAAAAAAAAATCTTTATGAATAAAAATGCCAATTAGAAAGAAAAGTCGACAGGATTCAGTAAATGACCACCAAAATGTTCCTGACTGAGAATTCTCAGAATGTAGAGGGAGACATACGTCTAAATAATCATTTTATAATCAGAATCTACAATCTTTTTATTTCGATTTAAAATTTAATTCTTTTGTTTAAATTTAACAATGGACTTGAAACATGAAAGTAGTAAGAGATTGGGAGTTATAGGAACAATGTTATCCTCTGTTTCCAGATGAAAGTATCAGTCAGTTAACAGTAACAAAGCATTACCGATGATGCGATTTAATCCATATTTGTTCTACAGTTTCAGTGAAAAGAAGAGGTACAATTAGACCGACAGTTCTCGCAACACGGTATTTCGAGTACAGAAAAGAGATACAAAAATAAGATACAACAGAACGTAGTGTTTAAAGGGATACAACAAAATATAGTCAATAAAATTAATAGACATTGAAGGACTTCAGTGCTTGAAATGAAACTTAAAGATTGGTCTTTGTAATAATTTTGACTAAAATATTTTTGAAGGAAATATCTTGCTTACCTAACTGTAAAAAAATCCACAACTTATAGCTATTATATGTATACGCTTTGCAAGAGAATTGTATGTTCAATATCATTAATACTATTAAATTCATGACAAACGCGATCATTTTGAAGATTAAAACTATTCAACAGGAAACTAGTAGGACGTTAGTGTAAAGTTTTTAATTACTGTAAAGTTCTTACTTAATTTCCAAGCGATATCTTAATCATCGTTAGCAACTAAACATGGGAAATAATGAAAAAAATAGATGGCTATGCAGTTTTAAATATTATATTGCAATATGTCAATGTGAATGTTTTTTTAATTTGAGAAATAAGCATCTCTCATATTTTCATAACTTTTTATTATATTGTACTTTTATACAATTGTCTCCTCATCATAAATCGCTTTTGTCTTTTATCTATTAGATCTTCATTTGGATCAATTACTGTGGCCTTTTGGAACGAGTCAGGTATTTGAATTATAACTTGCCAAGATAAACAAATAAAAACGATTTAATTAATGTTTTGCAAAGTTTGGCTTCCGAATTCGTTGAAAATCGTTTCAATTGGGGTAAATTTCAAATTGCAGGGATTTAACTATGCATAATGATATGTGTGTATGGGAAACATTTTTGAAAATCTGAGACATTGGCCTCGAATAGTAGAAGAATTTGGGGTCTTATCGAGTAGAATCTGATATAATACATGGTTAAGCTTTTATTGCTTTAATTTTCCAGTTAAGATCTGCTATGACTATCCAAAGTTATTTCTTTTCTATGAAAGAAAATTATGCTCCTAGTTAAGGAAGCCAATTTTTCTTTGTTTTTCCCCTTCTTATCCTCCTCCCCCCCCCCAGATAACTCAAAACGATGCATTTAATCTGTAAAAGGTTTTACATTGAATTTGTAGAATGCAAATTGCTACTTAAAATGAATATTTGTATAATGTAATTTAGTGCTATAGTGTCCTTACAAGTTTTATCAAATTTCTGAAAAGTTTCCAAGTTTAAAAAGTAATAGGTTAATTTTCTGAAGAACGATGTCTACAGTCAAGGAAGTTAACCAAGTAAAACTTTTTTACAAAAGTATCCATTTTTATATGCATATATACAGTGGTGATCTAAAGTTTGGTCACTTTTGAAAATCGTTATGTTTTCTAACTTTGTATGCTTATAAAAATTGCAACGTCTCACAAAATCCAAACTCTTAACATATCATTTAAAATAGAATTAAGGCTGATTTCAATACAAAAAAATTCAAATATTTTAAATACAAAAAAGCAATTCTTACTTTAATTTGAATAGATAACACAGTGATGAAGTAGATTGTAATTTCTAACTTTCTTAACAAATCACTGTTCCTGTTTTGGGAATCA
>JAPMOQ010030048.1:4098308-4163501 GCA_026543055.1 Argiope trifasciata
TGTGTCAAGTTCTCTTAACAGCGGAGTCAAGAATTAGGTAGGGCATGGACATCATTGGTACTATGATGCAACGGATTGCAAATAACAACTTTTCTTTGCCATCTTTGCTTCCCCTACCAATTTGCCATTGCCCCCATGCAGCAAAAAAAAACCCTCATCTTCTAATTCTCTTTTTTTTTTTTTACTTTTTAATATTAAAAAAAGAAACGATTTTGTGATTAGAATTATTTTCTACAATTCCTATGCTCTATGCAACAATTCTATTTTAAGCATATCTTTTTTCTCTAATGGGGTGGTGGTGCTCGAGCTTGAAAAATTAGCACCCTGGATGATAATATATGAAGCAGGGGAGAACACCACATATAACGGACCCGTCACCTCTACTGTGCAACCTATTACTTAAGCTGCATTCCGAAGATCTGTGGTCATTTGAGACCAAAGTATTTTACCCTCTTTCTTGTCTCTTGTAGTTTTCCGGGATTCTTTGATGTCCGTTTATTTCAAAGACAATTCAACCCTCGGGGTTCACTTCGTAAGTGAAGATAAGATGCTTCAGGCATGGAGGTCGGATCTCGCTTACCTGGTGGATACATTAAAGGGAGCTTACCCAATCAATGATGCAAGTACTTCCTACGGGGAAGGTTGTACCATGGCCTGTGATGGCCCTTAGGACTCCCTCCAGTGTTGTTGTAGAGTTGGTCCGGTCATTCAGTATTTATTTCTGAACGCCTTTGGACTGGACGAAAACTCAGTAATATGACTTCACAGACATCTTGCAGAAAGCTCTGAACTGACGTCCACAGGTGGAGGTGGTCCATCTATGGGTCAACTGGCAGATTTACGAAGGCAGTGATCCATAATGTCACTGGTAGTAGAAACGTTAAGCCTATTCCAACGACATGTGCCCGCTTTGAGTTTGACACACTTTTCCCTCTCTTGTGGTTGTCTGGAATTATCTGATGTTTGTTCGTTTTACAAACAATTTGTTTCCCGATCGCGGTCCGCATGTGTGGGTGGTCCAACAATAGGTCAGCTGGTTGATTTATGATCAAATTTGTAAGGCAATGGTTAATCGGAACGGAGCTTTATACAAATCTACATGACCCTCTCGGGCTCGAAACTATTTGTGTCTGGAATGGGTGCTGCTCCGGCGTCCAAAGAGAACTATAAAACCTGAAGAATTGACACTTGGTGCCATTTTATGGTAGTCTACACAAGGGATAACTACACAAATATCGCCCCCAAGGTTCAAATTAATGGTGACTGCAGGATCAACAGCGTACTCTGCTCCAATTAACGTATGATAGCTCAATAATATTTTTCAATATTTTGAAATCTGTTCAAATTCGTGAAGATGTCTAAGAATTTTTTACTAACACTGTGAAAATCTCAAATTCATAGGTAAATGGTGCTCTATAAGTAGAGACGCAACCAAAAGTATGAATCTGTACCGAATTACAAAAGCCATCAGTTGAAAAAATTTCCAAAAATATGTATCTAATTCCAGGACATATTGGATGTAATTTTAGTGTGAAATCAAAATAAATTTCGGCTATTTCTTATTTTATAACTATTAAAATATTTAGTAACACCAAATAAAGCTATGCATCCTTATCACCAAGAGTTTTATTCACAATGTTAATTATTTATTTTTTTTAGGTTTTGTTGATTATGGAAAAGACTGGAGAATGCATTTGAAGAGTTTTTTTCAAAATCATTTCCAGGGTGCATCTCAGAAGCTTGAATTACTTAAGGACACAACTATATCAAAGCATGATGTACATCCAAATTTTCATCTACAACATTTCCATGCTCTCAACTTTTAAATTTCTGTTGCAGGATGTATATCTTTTCTTAGGGCATTCCATTTTGACGTTAGTTTTTGTATTGTTAATACAGCTAGTACTGATTGGATTTATTTTCAAAAGATGATGTTATCGTATATTAGTACTTGTTTACAAGCTACTTTGCCATGATTTGCAGCCTCCAACTTTGCCCCATATTGAACCTCCGAACCTTAACCTTCGTTTGATGTGGTTGAAGTACAAATTGTTGTTCCAATAAACATTTGAGAAATAACTAGTATTTGCTTTTAATTATTATGCTTGTAATAATAAAAAATCAATTATCTTCTATGTAAATATAAAGTAAAACAGCTTTGTGATTAGTAAATTTTAATTATTCATTCCAATTCTTTTGTTATGAAAATTACCAGAAGGATTAATTTAATCCCTCAAAATGCATAGTAAAAAATGGTCTTATGCTAAAAATATTTTTGCAATTCTTGATCACAAGTAACAAAAATACAGTCTAGATATGCACAAATAACAATATTTATAGAAATGAAAAACATATATAAACAGTAATTTATTAATTAAGCAACAGTAAATAACTAATTAAACAACAGTAATAATCTTTATCGATAGGATTAAGCAACTAAAAGGTTACTAGTTCGCTCTACGAATAAAATTCATTCCAGCACCTACGTATAGTATATAAAGTTCTGCAACAGAATATGACATTACATAGAATTTTCCAGGAGAGATTTTGATTGCTAAGAAAGATAATGACGGAATTTTTGAATTGTTCAGTACTTACGTTTTGTTATCAAAGATGCCAAATATGTCTCTTCGTCTTCAAATTTGTCACCAAGATCGGGGTTTATTGGCTTAGCATTCGTTAAGAACTACTGTCAATCAATGTAAACTCCTACCATAAAAATAGGCTTGAAGACTAGTTACAAAATTGTAATATTTTTTTATTAAAATTGTTTTGATTATTCTCATAGATCTCTTGGTATTTTGTGTAAGATCTCTGAAAAATACATGAATTTCTTTTTTCAACTAGTTTTAGTTTACGGATAATTTTAAATTTCCTAACACCTTTCAACTCTTCACAGCCTTAATTGAGTATCAAACAATATCGCAGAAGAGGGGTAATATTTAAGCAACGCATTGTTTAAAAGATCATAGAAAAAGAAATACTGATTTTGAGTTCTCTCTCTATAATGAGGATTTTAGAAAATAGGGAAACGAATATCACAAAAATATTCAGGAAATGAATGATTAAGAATAACAGACTAATCTTCCTTTGTATAAATATAAGAATTACTTTATTAGTACAATTTATCTTTAAATATAAATCTAGCAAGTAAAAAAAAATGCTTTCTGTTACAGCAGATGATTTTTGTTCATAATTTTCTGGATAATTTTTGTTCAGAACGATAATGAATCTTTCAGTAATCTTTACATTAATTTCAACTACATGTTATAATAGCTATTCGCAGATGTTGATGTTAACACATTTTCATCATCAGTGTTTTAATTCCTGTCAACCAGGAAAGCCTTCAGATGAGGTAGGTGAACCCAGTAATTTCACAAGGTGAAATTACTGGGTTTTATGATGAAAGATCAAATTCTTCCTCATCAAAAGATATATCCAAATTTTTTGATTCGAAATCGACAATCTTGCATCATCTTCTAAACATCCCTTTAAGAACAGCAGTTATTTTCTTAATTATTGCCACCATCGTCTTGCCGATGAACATGTTATGGAGAACTGTATGACTGAATCTATTTTAAAGTCACTGGGAGCTTGGTTTTGTTAAATAGTTTTGCCTCGCATTACGAAGCAAATTGACAAGTCATGTGACAGGAGATAGAGTACGATTATGTGCAAATAATGTGAGTGTACAATTTTTAAGTGTGAACGAAATTTCAGAGAGTATCTTTAAACAAACCATACATAAAAAATAGCTTCCATTAAATTCAGTTGCTGTGAAATAAAAATGCATTCATAATGCATATTAGTTGTTAATAAGATTAATCCATTAATTGTTAATGAGAATAATCCCTTAATCTATATAAATAAAAATAAATGTTTTTCTGTGTGTATCTTAGGCGCTGCCGTACCGCTCATCCGATTCCGATAAAACTTTGATTAAAATTACAAGTTTAAATACAATTATTTAAAGTATAAAAATATTTTTGGATCTATCAACCATAGTTTAAGCATCAAATAACTCGCCAGGGAGATTTAACAGATTCAGTAAAGATGCTAAATTCAAGTTATACGTTAATATTTCGGAGCTATTGTACGTAAATGCAATGTAAGTCTTTCTCTGAAGTAATAGCTTTATTACAGAGTATGATAGAAATTTTTAGGGGAATCAACCCTAGAGGTTTGAAATTTTAATTAAACATTTAAAAAATATAGCATTTTTGGAAGTTTAGATTAACTTACACTTCTGAAAATATCAGTTTACAAATAATTTTCCACCATCGTAGTTTTTCAAAATATTGTCTTTTCTACTATATTAAAGATTTTATGGTATAATGTATTTTCTATGTTTAATCAATTTTAAAGAAAAATATTTTAATCACATTTTCTAATATTAAACTTGAGAATTCTGAACGAATATTAAACGAATCACGAGATACAATATATAGTTTCTTTCATTAACATTCTGAAAGAAAGCCAGGCTTTATAATTCTAAAAGAATACACAAATCTAATATATAAAAATGAATATTTGTTTGTAGAATAGTATAATAAAAATAGAATGAATACTATTTTATGCTTCCCCTTTATATATCCTTCATTTAAATGAATGTATTCATTGATGACAAGAAAATAAATATCATTCTTGATTGAACTATTTAAAATTCCAAACGATATTTCCAAAATTATTTCTTCT
Organism: Argiope trifasciata; assembly: GCA_026543055.1. Lineage (NCBI taxonomy): Eukaryota > Metazoa > Arthropoda > Arachnida > Araneae > Araneidae > Argiope > Argiope trifasciata. Next base: position 4,103,004 of record JAPMOQ010030048.1, read on the forward strand.
GCGGCAGCAATAAACTGGGTACCAGCTTAGTTGATAAAAGTAAGACCATTGTTGTAAGTCAACAGTGAATAATCAAAGAGCTCAATTAAACTTACGCATTAAGGCAAATCCTAGAAAATTTAATCAAGCATATTTGTGAAATATTTTTATTATCGGGACAGTGGACTTTGAAATAAACAAAATATTACGAAAATTATTAAATTTTCTTTCTTCTGTTCCATCATTAGAATATACATTTATATTCAAACAAAATAGCATTATTAAATAAAATAACCCTTTGAAGATCTTAAAGAAAGAAATATATTTTTAATGACTTTTCTCAAAATAGCATTCTAATTAAATTTAAATATGTTTGAAATGCCCCGTCTTAATTTTTAAGGAAATTACATGAAGCTGAAGATTTCGATTAAACACCGAAAGAAAATTGTGCATGAAGTTAGATTCGAGTTCCTTTAGATAGATAAAAGTAGATTTCAGTTCAGAAAAAAATAGAAAATTCTTAGGAAAATTCATTGCATGTGTATAAAAATTTATTTCAAAAATTAACTTTTAAGAGGAATTACAAATAATACTCAGTTTTACTCTGATTAAATTTGCATAAAGGAAATAAATTTGTATACATTGAAAAAAAATAGAAAAAATTAAAAATTTGATTATCTAAAATAGAGTGAAATTTTTGAAAACAAATATTATTTTTTTCAAATAATATACGGGTGGCCAAGAAATAACAGTCGGTGTTAGGTGCCCTATAGGGTGCTATGTATTGAACGAAATACAGCAACCACCATACATTACATTAAAATTTCCGGTTTTACTTTATAAATTTAAAAAAATAGTACCAAATAATGCTGATTGGAGAAATCCTGGCACTGCAAGCGCATAATGTGCCGGAAAAAGCTGCCAACTTAAACAGTGAATAGTAACACACCAAATGCCAATGAAAAATATTTACTATAGCAACTTACAAATTTGGCTCAAGGTAATCATCAACTTGATGTTCCAATAACTGTATGTGGTACAAGAGGTTTTCGATGGCATATCCTCATTTATTCGTTTGACATGTAACGTTATTTGATCTTTTAAAGTACTAATGCGAAGAACATGTCTTCGATACCCAACGCCTTTCAAGTGAAACAGAACCGCCTCACAATCAGAATTTGCCAAGAATTAGATAAGAATCATCAGTTAATGGGTATTACCTAATATGGATAAAATTTCATGATTTTTCGCAATACCTTCTATATCCTCGAAAACGGGTATCTATTTGTTGTGATATTGGTAGGGCGTTCCTGGTACCCTGCTTATCAGCAATCGCCAGAACCGTAACAGCAATTGTAACTTTTCAACTAATTCCTCCTGCTTATAACTTTACGACTTAGACCTGGTATCACACCAAGAATTCCTGTTTAAAATTTTTCAACCATTCTTCTTAAGTTAGTTATGATCATCTGTCTTCTACTCAACTGTTTTAACCGTTGGTATTTACTAATAAGCACGTTCACGTTGTGACAACGAAATCAACGGGCAAATGCTTGACATAAATTTCCACAGCCCTTCCTTTTATCCCCAATATTATATATATATATATATATATATATATATATATATATATATATATATAAGCACAATTTTCTTTTCTGTTTCATTTTCTTGTAGTCTTTATGCATTGATGGTTTATTTTTAATTTCCATTTCCCCGCCCCATTATTTTGCTTCTGTTAAATGGTGACACCCACATCTCAGTGCCTTTTCGAACATGATTGAATTTATAAAATAGATAAAGATCAGAATGGCAATGCTATTGTCATTTTAATTTCATTCTTGTTCAATATTTTTGATGAATTTACAAAGAATCATTCAAGTTTAAATTCTATTTTTTTTAATGTAATACCGAATTATTTGAAGTTGTTCAATTGCTCTTTGATTTTTTTTATTCGAATTATATTACTGGAAACCAAATTTATGCAGAAACGATTTTTGTTCAGAAGAATTCTTATATCCAATGTAAGCGATGATGACTTCACCACACTCCACACCATCTAATTACAGGATTGTACTAATTTATGCTGACATAATGGAAAAAACGAGGGGTCGACTAATATCAAAAAATTATCTTTGACTAGCTTAATGATATGAAAAATACAAAAGAGCCACCCACAACATTGGCTACAATCCTTAGTAAACTGAATCATCACCAGGACAGCACACAGTGTAAACAAAGGTCGAATCCTAATAGTCGAGCTCCATCTCATTAATTTACTTATAAGAGAAGCAAGAACCAACCACTTTCTTTGAACTTAACATTCTCCTTTTTGACGATACCTTCGGCGGGGATGGAAAAGAATCTATGGAATGATAAAAACGAAAGCAATTATTTGATATCAGAAAGATAAGAAATGTCGAATGATTAGAGATGATAATGCAATATTGAATATCTGAATTGTCGTAAAATATTTTTGAACGTTGTAATAGATTATAATACATGAAAGCAAGACTAAACGACGCACAAACGAAAACAACTTAAAAATGAAGTATGTAATGAAAGGGTTTCGCTGTATCGCAAACATAACAGGGGAATTCGTGCCATATGCGGGATATTCAAGTTTAATAAAAAGTTGTTGAAATGCCATGTTAGTTCAAGAGTTACAGTATATGACTCAAATATTTGTATTGAAAAATTGTAAATATTATTGAATTTAGGAGATTTTTTTTCTAAAAGTAAATATACTTTTTATATAAATCTAGTGCTAGAGCAGAGAATACTGAAAATACATAAATAGAGCCAATTAGTTAAAAATGAATCGAATTAGATGTTAAGAATGCTTTTGAAATGTAAGACGTACATGAAATTTATAAATACCAATTCTCATTATTTCAACCTTGTTCGTAATATTGCTATTTAACTTTCACATGTTATTATTCGAATTTTAAAACGTTTGCCCTCTTCCTTCGTCGACAACACCATTTTTAATTATATGCGGGTGCACGTTCTAATAAGAGTCTTTCGTGTCACCCGCATTAAAATTGGACGTTCGGTAGTATGAACCCAGTTTAATAGTTGATAATTATCTAGATTGAATGCATAAAGTGGTCTAATATAGCTATGTGTTCAATACGTTTCCTAATTGCATAGACTGCCAAATATGGCTTCGTGTTTTGTTCATATGAATTTATATACATTAAATTATATTTCTCGTGCCGATTTCAAAAATAGTATTAATTTTTCTGTATCACATAAGTATTTTTATCAATTGTGAAATGAAAATTTTCACATTTCAGTTATTTTAAAAAATGTTTGGAATTACAGTTACCGAAGACTGAACATTAATAGAAACTTGGAAAAAATACTTGAAGAAATTAAATAAATAATAAAAAACATCAGTTTAAATAACCAAAATAATTTTGCTATAAATTTTATTTTACCTTTCTTTTAAACGAAAACTTGGGCTCTTTAGTTTTTGAAATTAGTCGTTGGTAGTTATTATCGCTTCCAGTACATTTCATATTTTCATGAAATGAGTTTCTCACTTAAAACAATGAGACTTACAGAATTGTTCAAGACGGCAGGGCAAAAAGTTTATTAATATCATGTTATGAACTAGTTCTTTAAATATTCAGATCACTTTTTTATATGTCATTATATAATGTAACGATCCTTATAAAGAAATCTTGCAATTTTTTAAGATGATGAGTTGCAACTTTTAAACTTATAATCCAAGAATTTTTTCACAGCCGCTCTTTAATTCTTTTCCCACAATACTGCATTTTCAGAACACAACGAGCACATCTTCCATTTCACTTTCCAATAAATTTGCTAAAACCCCAATTATTTAATTTTACTTACTTGTATATTTAGTATGGATAAAAAAATAGTAATCGAAATAAAGATTTTGACAAATCTCCGCAATTTAGATCTCTTTGAGGAAGAAAAACATATTTTTTGGAAAATGTCAGCCTGTCTGTCTGTGACAAAAATAACTCAAAAACGTTTTGATTTAGAAGGGCGAAATTTAATATGCGTTCTTTACATAAATTTTGCAGATTTCTATCAAATTTTAAGCAAAATTACTCAAAGGAAGTTCATCTGTTTGAATGTAATTTAAAATGATAACTACAAAAGAAGAGATAGGTAGGTAAGATTTGGAAAATAAGTTTAACATTTATAGTGTAAGAACCATCAAATTTTGAACCAAAGCTAGTGTGTGGTTTCCGAATGTCTGCCTATATCTCCATAAAAATATAAAAAGGATGACTCAAAAAGGCAATGAGTTAAGTATATCAAATTTGGTGCGCGATTTTATAACTACAAAAAGAGTTTTTTTTGTGGTCAAATTTTGGTTTTAGTTGATTGTTTTAGGTTTTAACGCATCTGCAAATTCTATTTTATTGTGTTATTAATCACATGGCAGGATTAATCATCAAATAACTAGTCAAAGCTGGCCCATTAATAAAAATGTTAAATTCACGCCAAATGCTAATATTTCGTAACTATTTTACGCCATTCCTATGGAAGGCGTTCACTATACACTTTATATAGTGAACTAAATATATATACTAAGGTATGACACTTTTATTAGTGTAAGTGTAGTAGTTTTGGAGAGAGCATTCCCACTGTTTATTAATAGCTTTAGGTTATTGTTTCAATAATTTTATTTTCTATCGAAGTAATTTCTTTTAGAGCCATTAAATTTTGCTGATTAGCATAATTTAAATTTTTCTTGAAAAGCTATTCTTTTCTCTATTCAGAATTTGCTTTGAAATTAATATCGTACTCCCATACGAGGCAGAATTCTTTTGAGAATCATGTATCAGTACTTAAAAGATAGAGCAGAACAATTTGGTTTTAAGATCTATGATACCGTGGGACATGATTGCCTTCGGATAATTAATACAGGTAATTTAAAAAATACAACAGATTTAAAATAACAGACTTATAGAGCTAACACGTTTTTAATTTCTCTTAAAATCCGATGCTTGATATTTTTCTCAGAAGTATGAATATTAAGTTTTGTATTAGAAATTTAATTGAAAATATATACAACCACAATTTCCAGAAAACCAGTTAGCCGCCAAAAGCAGCCAGTTATTCATTAAACATTATGTCCCGGGGTTACAAAATTATTGGAACTTTTCCAGCTGTCTTTTGTTTAAATTCAAAACATAGCTAATCCAATGTAACTTAACTTTTATCACACTAATCCGAAGAATTAGAATGTCCATTGTTTCAGTTAATGATTTATTACCAACGACAAACCAGTAACGCATAACCAATTTTTCATAAATCCTAGCTTGGGAATTTGTTTCGATCTATTGTCCAAAGGATGTTGATAATTAGGGACTCTCCTTTTTCGCTGAAAAACTTTGAAACTCCACACCCAGTCTGAGCATCCGTTGTCTTTTGTCAATGAAAACCTCATAGCTGCTTAAACACTGAAAGGTACCTTCACTTCAGAATGAATGTCAGTATTCAAAGGTCAAGACAGAAGTGCGAGTGGTTACAACATCTTGCAAGTAAAAACAAAACCAACTGACGTGCCTAACAATGACTTATTAAGAATTTGGTTCTTCTACACGAACTCATTTATCCCAATGTTGTGAATGGAGCGGAAACAGGCTCTGCGGGCATGGAGAAGTGAATTTGTTACGCTAGAATGACACGCAACAAATAAGTCTCTTATATTCAGCTTTTCTTTCATTTTTGACATATTCTCTTGCATGCTCGCCACTTGCAAAGGGCATCCGCCAGTTTGTCTGGTTGTGCCTAGTTATTGTGCAAAACTGGACAAAGCTGGATCTATATTGTAATAACAAAAAACTGTTGATAGAAGGCGATTGTGGTGAATCCACAGTTAATTTTTTTTCTGTTTCTTTTCTAAAGTTGAATGAATTGCGTTTACCGTTCATATTAATTGAACACTAGTGGTTTTGTATTGTAAAATAGTGTCATACTTGTAGCCATCCTGTGAAATGCAAATTATGTAACGTTTCAAGGATGCTGCATTCAATCTTTGATAAATGAAAGAATGCCAATGATAATTTATAGTTTAGGTAATGTACTCAGTAATAAAGTTTTATTGTTAGTCAAAATTTTGCATTGTGGTAAAATGTTATTATTTAGATACTCCAAGCATTATTTGCCAAATTGAACAGTTAAATGTTTTGTGGAATAATCCTTTTATCAAATAAAAAAATTCAATCTCAAGGCCTATCTTTAAAAATTTGTAAGATTATTTCACTGAAATGTATTTTAATTTTTTTTAAATTTTAAGTATGTGACTACATCAAGGATAAACTTTTTGTAAAACGTTCAAAACTAATTGTATTTTTGAATATTTGCATAAAATTTTAAAAAAATTTATCAGTAGAACTAAACTGTATCAATAAAGTGATAAAATTTATAAAAATTTAAACTTTGTAACTAACTAAGGAGTTATAAACTAATTTACAAAATTTAAAAAAAAAGATTTTTTTTTTTGGCTGAAAAGAAGTATAAACCAAAATTCTTCTAATATAGAAGCTAAAATAAATCCGCTAGTTTAGTTTCTTTTCTAGCTAGAAGTCTCCATAGATTTGAAAGAAAACACTAGTTTAATTCAGAACATAATAAACAATATCTTGATTAATTAATAAAAATTAAAGATACAGGGATATTAAAACACTCAACTATTGATATTAAAAGATAAAATTACACAAGTACAACGTTATATATATATATTTTCGAACACTATCTTCAGATTGATTTATTTACATAAATTTTAGTACAATTAATAGTATTTCAATGTGATAAATTCATTTCATTTGTGACTTTAAAGAAAAATTTAAAACTTAACTTACGAGTCACACATACATATAATTTCTCCTATGCTTCTCAAAATTTAATAATTGTATCTTTTAAAGTCTCTACATTTATTTGTCTTGTCCATTAACTTTGTTGCGCCGCGCTTGGCTTCGAAACAACAGGATTTCGTGTTTGAGACGTAATTCCACCGAAGAAACATTGTGAGAGCTGTTCTGATAAACATCAAATTGACAGAGGCCAAGTATCTTCCTGCTGGTATGGTATGGAAATCATCTGGAGTGCTACCAGATCGAGTGTTATCCATGTCATCTTTCCGAAGTTTAAAGTTATGAGGTCCATTCCAAAATCGCCTTGTGTTACTGTAAAGCGGGACGTTAATATAATAAAAATAACTAAACCAATTTCTCTGTCTTCGTCATTAAAATAACTGAGTAGTTTGCTTTTTTAGACTTCCCAAATATTAGGAAAATTAAAGTTGATAACAGCTGTGAAGGTGTTATTAAAATGCTCTTTCTGCAATTTCGTGTTAACCAGTGAATATGAATACTGAGTTGAAATCATTTAAAAGCTGATATATCTATCTTGTTTAATTAGGAATCATAAAAAGAATGATATTTATTGTCAGCAATGAATACATTTACTGAAATTCAATGATATAAAATTGCATGTATAAATACTACTTATTATATTCTTTTCTCTTTATAATTCAAGTGCTTTAAAGTAGACATTGTTTTTTAGCATAATTTAGTTGTAACGGCAACCAAAACAAAAGCGCCTAGAAAAAATTTCGTCAAATAATAAAAATATACTCAAGTGCATAAAAATAAATATATAAATATCAAATTACGTGCGAATAATATACTATATAGTTTGACAATTGAAATCGACAAATTGGATAAATTTTTTAGCGCTTTTTGGTCATCATTACAATAGACAAGCACCATTTTTTTCCGTCTTCAGCAACAACAAATACACTTTTTGGCTGCTCCCTAGAGAGCATCCAACATATAACTGACCTTATAAAAAATTCGATTTTCTTGTTTGAAAGAAATAAAATGGCAAAGTTTTATAGTCGTCGGATGAATAGTATGGCATGACAAATTTGAACAAACAAAAATGCTTTTTTATGAATTAGACTACAATTTTTACAAATGAATCTAATTTTAATTTTTTCTTTAAAAGAATGACTGTGACGAATAATCTAGTCACTTGACATTTAATTATTTTTTCGGAATATACTTCGAAAGAATGAAAGCTATTAATTCAAGTTTATAAATTTAATTCATTTAATGAGTTTTAATCACTGTAAGAGTTAAATCTTCTGAAAATGCGCAGAATTCATATGATTGTCAGTTAAATACGAATATTTAAAGCAAATGTAATCTTTTTTCATTCATTTTATTATGATGGTGCATCACTGTTTTAATAAAAGCAGAGTATTTGGGGTAAATTACCATAAATATGGGAGAAATGTCGTAGTGTGTGAAGAAAAATGATGACATCGAGCATGAAAATAAATAATATGAGGGATGATGATAAATCAGCTTCATCAGAACTGAAATTACGTGTTTATCTGAGAAAGAATTTCTAAATGTCCAAAACAAATGTTTGGTTTGCTATCCATATTACCATAGTAAATAATCTGACGAGAATTTATAAAAGATGAAATTAAATGAGTAACTTCCAAAGGATTCTGTTTGAAAATATAGATCAGAAATTTATTTTTTCGTTTTAAAAATGAAATTAAATTTCCAAGTTGATCCCAGAAATTCGGAAAGTTAAATTTCAAGAATCAAAATAAAGAAATTTTTTATTAACAGTCAATTATAATTAGTCTAGAAAAAGTTAATTCATTTTCTAAATCTGTAATACCTCCATGCCTATAGTCATAACGAAACAATTTTCTATGATATTTTATTTAAACAAAAAGAAGTTTTAATATCAAGTTTATTTTGTCGGTTAGGAAATATGCAGGGACTGAAAGTACTGCCGAGTTTTTTTTTAAAATGTTTGCCTGTGAATTTTATATTTCAAAGAGATTATGAACTGGACGGATAGAACTTAATACGTGGATTCAATATTATGCATACAAGAATTATACAGATTTCAATAGTGAAGAATATACTTGAATTAACATTGTTAATTTATTTACAACCTCGTGGCAGCTTTTTTCCTTGATCTGAACTAAATATGTATAATTTTTTTAAGTTTAAATTCTAATGCAGATTTAAAGTTTTTATAATATTAATAATAATATTTTCCTTAAGAAAATTCTTGAATCTTGGAAAAAATATCAAAAACATTTTTATGGAATTTCTTGAATTTTAATAAATAATTCCTTTAAAATAAATCTCCCATAACAAAATATTTATATCATCTGATGTTTCTCTTTCATTTTAAACCCGAAATACAACCAAAGAATTACTGATTCGCATATTGTGCTCTTTTTTTCTAGACTATAACAAGGAAATATTCTATTTCTTGAAGCTCCATTTTAATATGTTGTCATGAACCTGAACTTGGTAATTCGCATATTGTGTTTTTATGTTCTAAATTTCAACATTGAAATATCCATCACTTATTTTTCAATGTAAAGAAATTTAGCATAAACCTAAAATTAGTAATTCGCATATAGTACTCTTATGTCTTAAATTTCAACACTAAATTTCCATCACTTCTTTTTCAATGTAAAGAATTTTATCACAAACCTAAAGTTGGTAAATCGCATTTAGTACTCTTATGTCCTAAATTTCAGCACTGAATTATTTTATTTCTATCACTTGCTTTTCAATATAATGAATGTTTTGATAAACCTAAAGTGGATAATTAAAAATATTGTGCTCAGATGTCCAAAATTACAGCAATGCAATCGTCATCGACCTAAAGTTGGTAATACTCATATAGTGCTTTTATGCCCTAAATTACAACAGTAGAATATTTTATTTTCATCGAATCCTTTTCAATATATTGAATATTGTCATAACGTCCTTTTGTAATTCGCACTGGTAATAGTTGGTAATTTGAATGTGGTCCTAAATTATAACAATTTTTGGTAATTCGCATTCTTATGTCCTAAATTACAGGTCTGAAATATTTTATTTCCATTGCCTCCTTTTCAATACATTGAATGATACCATCAATCAAAAAAATTACCAATGTTCATTCTTATCCCATTTTGAGGTCAATTGGAAAAGAATACCTAAATACTTTCCAAATTTATCGCTTCAAAATAAGAAAGACTTTTTAAAAATTATTTTTACTATACTCATATAATTTTTTAATCTTAAACATATGATTATTTAATATAACAAAATAAGAAATTTCAGTGGGTTTTATTAAGAAATATTAAGATAAGTTCAAAATATTAAGATCCTTTGAAATATTGCATCGAAAAATTGTAGTTTGTTTATTCCAAGTATCGTAACAATGTAAAAAATAAAAGAAACAATGATGATTTGAAAAACTACTCCTCATTTTATCTTTATTAGTTTTTTTGTAAAATAAACTCAAGTTCAATCTTATTTCCAAACAAAACAAAGATACTGAAAAGTGAAACTGATATTGACATAATTCGTTCTACCTCTATACAGAAAAAATACTTTACTTTTCCTTTGTTGAAAAATAATGGATTGACTATTGATTAATCTCGAAATGTTATCAAAATTCCAAATAAAACAATTCTAGAATCGAGGATAATACTGATTTTAAGTATTTACCACGCAATAGAATGATCTTACAGTAATGCGAAATATTATCAACAAGTGATTCTAGTAAGTACTTGTGAAGGCGAATTTCCGTTTGATAAACTTTTGCTTAAATTTTTTTGGCACTTTATCGGATATTGTCGCCTGGCTTATCTTTGAAGCATGTTTTCTCAAGTAAGTAAAAAAATGAAGATTTGTATATCTGTTTATACTTCTCATAATGCTAACTTCAAGGCTGAAGATTCCTGAAGATTCTTCCTACGCAGAGTTTTAGGACTAATGCTCTCAGTTTTGATATTTTATTTCGGAAGTACAGAGGCCAGAAACAAGAAGTAAATTTATTCACACCAAGATAAGGAATTCATAAAATTTGATGTACGGGTTTAGTTTCTCATGCGTGAGCAAACTTTTTCCTCCTACGCATCATCTGATTTTAAATAAAATGTTTCAACACAAAACTGTAATTTTGTCTGTTGAGCAATGGTATTTGTATTTTATATTCCCAAAAGAAATTAGTAATAAAATTAATATATGGTCATCTATAATTTCTTAAGTGATCTTATGTTGAATATTTATGGTATTTCCCTTTGAAGTGATATACTTATTTTAAAGTATGAAAAATCAAGGCATATATCGTAAAAAGAGCCTATATGACCCAGTTATTTTCTTGCAATTTTTTCCACTAATTTCTCAAACAAAACCATGGTCAATATCTATCCCAGGATTTATTTATTTTTTCAATATTAATATTTATTTATAAATCAATTACTTAATTTTTTTGATGGAAACAGATCAAGAATTAACTTCTAATAATAAAATAAATGCGCTGATTGACTACTTTGAAAGCTTTAAATTTCTGCCAATATTGTATATTGTACTAGTTTGTCTGAATTGCTTTGGGAATACAAAAGCTGTCAAGACTAATTTTAACACTGTTGATTCGAATTCATAAGCAGTTTGAATTTTTTTCTCTGGTTTCTGCTGATATCACACCGAAAAATTGTACTTATTTTTGTCGTTTTTCACTTGAAATCAACATTAAAAATCACAAAAAGGGGGATTTTTTTTTCTGTATTGTTTTCTTTTGATGAAGTCCTTCTTACTCTTGGGTAAAGAACTTTTAAAGCTCTTTATTCAATCAAAGAATTAATTATTGCACAGGTTTCCAATTAAAGTATTTTTTATAATAAAAATTTTTAAGATTTTAAACAATTAAATATTTTTTATAATAAAATTCTTGAAAATTTTAGAAGGAAATTTAATGGCTATTCTGAAGTTTTCAAAGGAATTTCTGTATTTAAGGTATTCTATTTGTTTGTTTATTGAAATTTCTGTTTCCGTTTTTGATATAATTACTTAAAACTTTTAAAAATTTAAAAAATTATTTCAATAAATAAAATTATAATTGGTAATTAAAATTATTATTGACAATTATCATCATCATATTTATTAAAATATCTTATAAATTATTTATAATAAATAAATAATTAAAGCTGATACTTATTAAAATAAATCTTCAATGTCAGTTTTTCAGTTTGTAAAATTCTTCTTCATCTTGCTGTATTTATTTTTAATTCCAAGTTTTCTGAATCAAATCCTTTTATGAAGCGAATTTTTATTGGAGTGTTATCAGCTTCATTTAAATAAGTTACACAATTATGTTTTTAATAATCATTTATTTGCATCATTTTTACTGGATCAATTATGAAATTCTGAACATTATTTATTCCACTGTCTTAGAAACGAATTTAAAAATATTATGGAATAATTACATGTAGATTTTTCATCTCAGATTCTGAAATTTATAGGAAGTGTGGTACGTTTAAGAAAAAAAAATTAATAGTAGTTTCTGAATTTTCCTGAGCATGATGGCTTTGAAACTTGAATTTTACAATCCCAAAACTTAATTTGATTTAATTTATTTATATGCCTATCATGACCTAGAAACTTAAGGTAATGAGTGATCCTTAACGCTGCCATAACTTCCATTTTGTAAGAACGTTTAAAAAAATAATATTACTGAGAAACCATGCTTTCTTATGTTTTTTATATTATTAGCATCTTTTAATAAAATCTCTGGCATTTCAATAATCTCCTTAAAAGCTCTAAACTGTCTTATGCTAATAGTTCTAAATCTAACTAATCCGAAAATATATCCAATTTATTATGGTAAACATTACGAACGAAAGTATATACATCATAATATTCAATAAATCTCATGACTTTCAATCAAAATACAAAAAGTGAAACATAACCTTAAGAAGATAAAAACTATTTAATAAAGCGCAAAAAAAGGAAGATGAGTAGTTTACATAGCAAACTGGCGAAATGAAAAAAAACGCTAGATGGGAAAAAAATCAAGAATAAAAAAGGAACACTTCGTTTCGGATCAGCGGCCACTTAAACTCGCATTCCAACCCAGTTATTACTATTCATTCTAATACTTTCCACCTGTCGATTCTATCTTCTTATTTCACTTGAAGCACTTTGGAAGTCCTATATTTTTTCCTCCATTTTTCGCCCACATTTTAGCAGAATCTGCGTCCATCTGTGGTTGCAAAATGTCTGGTTATGATAAGTAAGCCTAGCTGAAATTCCCGCCGTGTACAGACACGTTTACGGTGCTCAGATTTCTTTTTTTGTTTGGAGTAATGCTTGTTATTTGTGGTCATTAAACTTTCGCTTGCCTGTTAGTCAGTTCCTGTGTTAGAAGTGATTTAAATAATCATGTTGATGATTGAATGTTATTGATTCAGTTTCTAACTGTACTGCTGTGTCGTCTAAATAATTCTATTGCCTATTTAACTCAACCGTTCTATCATCTAAATACTTCTATTGCCTGATTAACTAAACCGTTGTGTAGTGTTAATAATTCTATTGCCAGTTTAAATGGTTAAATTGATAGTGGGATTTGCATGTTGAAACAAATAAAGGTAAGTACATACTTTTTTTTTCTTTTTCTTTTCACTTTCTTTGAAGTTTTATCTTCGTTTCCGAGTAATCCTATATTAACTATAGTAAAATAATAAAAACACGCTGTTATTTTCTTATAAATTATCTGTTGTATGCATTTCAAAGAATACAACACTCATGACAGACTTTTTAGTTATTATTTTTTAGATTATCAAAGTGTTTATACATGAGTTTTCAAAAAAGACATGTGGCGTGGTATGGGCAGATATGGCTTTTACGCCTTAAAACACCACAAAACCAAGACGAAAAACAGACATGCTACATTTATAATAGCCTTTCTGGAAAAAGAATCCATTTACTTTTTATCTATTTATTTATTCTGTTAATTATTGGAAAGCTTTTCTGTGAATTTTCAAGGAATCTAATACATATGATAATATTTCGAGAAAATTCAGTTATTGTTTTGCAAATTATCGGTGTATGTAATCATTTTAACTTATCATTGTATATATTCATTTTAATAAGTTTCACAGCAACAAAATCTATTTTCTCTTAAATGATGACTTGCTTTGACTTTTTGGGCTACTAGTTAGTAAAAAACAAAAAGTCACTTTGTAATCACTAAAAGAGTGACGAATCTTTATTACCTGAGTCAGAACTCTTTTTTTTCTGTTTTGTGCAAATTTTTTCTGTATTTTCATAATGACGACAACATAAAAAAAGAAAAAAGATAGTTAAATGAAACTTCTTATGTGATGTTTACGCCCATGTTTCTGTTCCGAATATAATTTTAAATGAAATTCTTCCATTGGAAATTAGATTTTCCATTCTGTTTGTATGAATGAGAATAAAATACTTCAAAAGCGTACTGGATTTAATGTGGCCTATGATTTTTACCAGCATAATTATAGATGATTGTCAAATTTTATTCCTTCTAATATTTGACTCTCTAATACTCTGTTTATTCATCTGTAGGTTATTTTAAAATTTCTACCTGAATATAATTTGAATAGTAGAACTTTGGTATATAACCTGGACACGAAATTGTAGGTATATATCAAAATTTATATTTAATCAGCCAAATTATTCATTTTTATTAATAAATGTAGCATATTTAAACAAAAAAAATGGATTGGTCTTACTGAAACATTTTAACAAACCTGAAACAAATATTTATCACCTGCAACTTCATAAAGTTTTAGATATTGGGCAATGCAGTGCTCGTCAGGAATCCTCGGATTTTTATTTTTAAAGTCTCGCACAAGAGAACTTTGTGCTTTTCAACATAATAAATAAAATATTTTGGAACCGCTTATAACATGAATTTCCTTTTTATAAGTCGTTCTATTTTTGAGTAATCGCAATTTCAGTCTTGCGAAAGTAATTATTTACAGAGGTGGCAGATTTAGCTCAAAAGATAGAGATATATTTTTAATGCTACTAATATAAATGAATTTTATTTATTAATCCCTTTAATTTTTTATAAATACTTTATTCATTTTTTCTTTGGTGGCCTGTCAGATGGATTTTTTTAATGAATTACTTTCAAAATTTGATAGAAACATACAAATTTATTATAAAGACATCTTTTCAAATATCATCTGTCCATCTTAAAATATTTTTTAATTGCGAGTGTTCCTTTTGGAAGATTGAAAAACAGATGGACAAGCAAGCGGAAAGACAATTCCCAATATATTAAACGTGAAGATTTGTCTTAAATCTCTATGGTTTGGTCATTACACCATTTTTCTTATTTTAAATATCGTTTACAAGAAAGTAATTACTTAGATTTTATTTTATTATTCAAAAACTCTTGCTTAATTTCCGCTTTTATTCCCTATTTAAATATCTCCTGTTTTAGAACAAACTAAATCATTCTTTCTTCTCAGTCATGTGTGTGTGTAATTTTAAGATATAGGGCAAGTTAATTAAAAACAGTTCAAAAGTAATTTAGATTTAATTACTTACAAACTTCTTCATTTATAAACAATCGCAGTTATGCCTGAGGACTTTTATTTTCTGAATTTATATTTAATTCCATTTTTGACGGAAACATTCAAAATTAAGTACAATATATAAAAATTAATGTAACATCTGTCACATAAATATGACAAACATGTTATAAAACCTAAAAATAAAAAAAAAGATTTCTGGTTGAATTAAAATGAGGAACTGGAGTGCGTCAATCAAGGTATTTTAACCAGATAAATGAACACATTCTTTTTTTAGAAATTTGAATTCTACTTTTGGAAGATTTTATAACGAAAAAGAATGATACATAGTTAGTAAATTATGACTTTCCGATCCGCCCGAAGGCATGTGGATAATCAATACTATATGATCGGATGCCACGACAGCAACACTAGAGGGAATTGTGGTTGAATTTTAAGGGCCATTACTGGTCACGGTCCAACTCTTCCCATAGGAAATATGCCCCAGCATCGATGGGAGGAGTAAGCCCCCCATCATTTCATGTACCCTCCAGATGGTGTCGTCCAACCACCATGCCGGAAGCACCTCGCCTTCATTTCGAGGTGCCCCCAGGGTTAGTAAGATGAGCACAATTCCTGAGTGACCATAAGCACATCAGAAGATTTTCTTTCGTCGCGTGTCATTTTAAAATGTGCAATTTTACTCTAATTTGAGCTTTGTGTACTTATTATTCACATGTTTGCTTAGTTTGGCGATCTATCCGACATTATTATACCAGACCATTCAACTAATAATGGGGATTTATTGTGTTCCTAAACAAAATGTAAACATTCATCTTTTGTTGTTCATATGACTACTTCAGTTTGGTGAATCATCTGCTATTATTATACCACACCATTTCATTGATCATCAGGATTCAATGTGTTTCTAAATAAAATGTAAAAATTCCTCTTTTGTTGTTCATAATGACTACTTCAGTTTAGTGAATCAGCCGTAGCTATTACACACTATTCCGTTGATAATAGAGATTTAAGTATTTTAAAATAAAATGTAAACGTTAATCTAACTTCTTTCTTGAAGAAGTCATTAAACCTTCATGGTGCATGCGCAAAAGTGTGGTAAACTCAAGCATTTTATAATAGATAGGAGGGACAAGGAAAAAGCCAACTTGCCATTCGCATAGGCAGAAATATAAGCCTGGGCATTTTTTGCTGCTCTTTTAAACCCATAAGGCCACAGTGGTTAGGTGGTAAAGTCTCGGCTTTAGAACCGTAGGGTTTCAGAAACGAGACAGGATTCCTCCAAAGAACCTTCATGTGAAAGATCTGGTCATTGCTTAATCCTTCGGGGCCAAAAGACCTCCAGCTGATGTGTGAATTTTGGAGGTGGTTGTCAACGCAGGCGTAGCTTTCATCTTCTGACTGAGGTTCAAAATTAGGAGATCCATTGCAAAATAGCCATAGTATTGCATGAAAACGCGACGTTAATATAACTAAACTAAACCCACTAGCGCATGTTCAAATCTGTGTTCCCGTAAATTAGAATAGGTAGTATACGCAGATAAATATCAGGCCAACTATAAAAAACTAAAACTAATAACTAATATTTTTTGCTGTTATTTTAAAACCCTATTTTATTTGTAATAAAATTTACAATTTATGCCACTAGATGGTTCTGGAAGTAATAGAGCGATGCGTTCGTTACACTGGCTAAGATTTTGTACATGACGGATATTCAATGCATCATCCTGCATTCAGGAACTCGGTTATTAGATCAGGAATTGCACTTCTTCACAGCATTCTTTATGCTGATCGTGTTCTGTCATGCAATTGAAAATGTGCTTAACGCGGCGAAAAGCTTCATTCCTTATTTGACAACTGATCATCTGAATGGGAAAGCACACATGAACTGTCTTTTAATCTTTACTTCGACCAGTGTATTAAGGAATTCCATGTAACGGATTCATTCTACAAATAACAGAACCACTTGACAGTTTATACAAGAAACTATCAGGTGGTTCTGTAATTTGCAGAACGAATCCGTTACAGAATTTTACACTGGTTGAAGTATAGGTGAAGGCTCGTGCATGGTTGTTGTTCCTCTGTTCTATCTGTGAATGTGCCTTCCTGTAAAAAGGGATTGTGCAAGCAAATGAGTGATGCTTGAGTGGCAAAGTCGTACTCTTGGCCGTAGATGGCGCTACTAAAAACAAGAGATGCTTCCTATTGGCTTAGATGGCTCTCTTCGTAACAACGAACTTGTCCATTGTAAGTGTCATAGGATTTTTTAAAATGTTACTTTCATTTAATTTTTTTTATCAATTCAAACGTTAACTTTTTGTCTCCATTTATTCGTAATCTTGATAAATTATAAAGTTATGAGGGAAATTATCAAAACTAATTTAAATAATTCATCATTATATTTTACATCATCATATTTATATTATATTATCTCTCTATTTTTTTCATTATCTTAAGGTTGTTTAGCATTTAATTAATATTCTGTGCATAGGAGATTGAAAGTTGCTTGTTGATACCTTAAAAATTTGTATAGCTAGAATTGCTTAATTTTAGCCAACATATGAAAAAAAAACTAAATTTGTATTTGAATTTAATTCTATTTTCAAAATTAAACTTAATAATTTTTGAGAGTGCCGTAGCTTCTGTAAAATATTTGACACATGAGTATAGACTGCAATAGCTTATGCAAACATGCATGCAAGAAAAAAAACAGAATTACTTTTAAAACAATATAGTTACTATATTTCTGAATAGAACTTTTTTTTCGTCATTTGCATTATTTTCAAGAACTAAGAATATTAATATGATTTTAAGTGCAATTTAATACTTAGTGAATGCATTATCTTATTTATTTATTTATGGATAAGAACTTTATTTGTCGAAAAAGTTTGTTTCTTAAAATTTTGTCGAGTTTTTAACTTATAGTCAATTTTTGAATATCTGTTTAGTGAAAATATTAAACATACTTTCCAAGGTTTAGCTTCAGAAATATCTTAGATAATAGTAGTAAGGTAGTTTATCAATCAATAACTGAATTATAACATTAATATTTTAAATGTATGTACACGATAAAAATATAACTCTGTCAGTTAATAAAGTTGCATATTTAATACTCAGAATTTCACATTAAAAAAAAACTCTTTTTAATATCATGGAAGTTTCAGTTCCCCTTAGAAAGTGTTGCGATATTCTACTTTGTATGTTACATTGAGAATTGCTAAAAATTGGTGCGTGCCTACTTGAATCGCAGCAAATAAATTTCTAAATCAATAAAGATAACCATGTACTTCTAAAAGATAAATAACTTAAACCAAACGATAAATAAATTAACGAAAAAGGAAGTATCGAAAACTTCTTTTTGTTGTTGTTGCGTGTGCCTAAATCGTCAGCACAAAACGAAAAGCAAAATATATTCAATTTTTATTGAGTAATAAATAAATAGACATATTTCTATTCTCATATTTTAAAATGCAGAAATCATGCGAATAATATAGAATTTCCCAAATTCCAGTTGTTGCTGATTCCTTCCAAAAATAAATTCTATTAAAAGAAAAAAAATCATATTAATGATCAGATTTATTCAGAAATTTTTCAAAAAACATGTTTTTATAAACATCAATTGAACCAAGCAGGAAAAATAAATTGCTATGTTTATAATTTCTGAAACTTCATGTAAATTAATTATCATTTTCAATGCAAAGAACAGTATTTTCTTAGGTATTTTTTTCTTAAAATATGATTCACAGATGACTCCAAAAATAAATTAAATTAAATTAAATCTACGATCTCAAATTTCAAGTTATCATGTGACAACATTATTATTTTTTAAGTTATTATTTGTAGCAATTAATCGATGTTATTAAAAAGTTTAAACCGATTTGAAACAATCATGAGATTTTGATTTCCAATGGAAAAACTACAATATCAGACGATAAATGATTCAAAAGCTATACAATGAAAGCCGACTCCAGAATAAAACTACTTTATCAGAAAATAGATAACTATACTATATTGTGAGAGCGGTCTCCAAAATTAAAAAAGGGAATAAATTGCCAATTTGTTGACTGCGCATTTTGAGACTTCAACTCTTGAAGTCCTTCAGATCGCTTCAAAAACCGCAAGCCAAAACAACATCTTGTACTCACGTGATAAAAGACAAAATATATTCAATTTATATTCAGTAATAGCTAAACAAATATATGTAGCTATTTTCACTTTATAAAATGTTGAAAATATTGTGCAGAGTAAATAATATCCTATATTCTAGTTTTTTATGTTTTTATCCGAAATTAAATACTATTTAGACGAAAAGTTCCATATCAGTAATGACAATTCGTTTATAAACCAGAAAGATTTTCATAAAAAGAGATATTTTTATAAACATTAGTTATACCAAGCAGGAAAGGAAATTAATATGTTTTTAAATTCTGAAATTTCATATAAATTAATTAACATTTTGAATGCGAAGAGCGATATTTTCAATTCCTTAACGCATGATACATCGATGGCTTTAAAAATAAAATAAATAACGCGTATGAATAATAAACAGCACAAAAAGTGTTGAAAAAACATCAGAGGAAAAAATGACCGTTAAAAATGCCTCGAATTACAATGCTGCTATTTCTGCCGATAAAAAGATTTGGATTTAAATAATCAAAGTTTTGAAATCTGTTCTAATTTTATTTTCAAGGAACTATACAATTCTATCTTAAATATAAAATTGATATTTGAACTAATTATTCCAGGCGTGAAATAATCAATTTTAAAAGAAGCAATCTACTTTTTGTGTGAAAAATAGGAGGTCAAAACAGCTGTGACACAAATAAAAGACTTTTCTTTGAACTTTATTGGATTTGGTTCGTGATTTCTAAAGTGAAACACCCAAGAGATTAAACCAGTTTCTTTTTCCTCGGTCTCTAAATTTCGTTTCCATGCTTCTCTGTTTGTTTGTTTGTTTATTTATTTTATATCATTTTTTATTCTACAAATTTGCGTTCCCATTCTTCGGCCAACACCCGTATAAAGTCGAGCACAATCCATTATCCAGTAACTTTCAGAAATCATAGAATAAGGTTGATTTTTTTTCTTCCTTGGAGAAATTGAAATTCAGCATTTTCATTGTTTCCTGGCTTTTTATGATCATCCAGATTTTTCACAGTGAATTTGGTAAGACTAGCTTCCAAAAATTACCCAAAAATAAAAGTTTCATAACTTATTACTGGAAATTCAAATACACTCCTTTCATTTAGACCGTCTTTCCAAGAGAATGTTGTCAATATTCGTGCTTTTTCTGTACTCGGTGATGCGAAATTGGTGTACCATATCCAAAATATGCAACTATATCATTTATTATGTTCTATAATATCTTTCAACATTTTGCTGTCTTTTGATGTATGGGTCTGAGAATGTTCCCCAAAAGTCTGGAAACTAATGTTTCAAATTAAAAGGTTATGACTGCTTTAGAACTTGGAAAAAAACGTGGATTAAATGTGTTTTAAAAAAAATTTCATTCAATAAATTAGTCAAACGACAATCTGAAAATTAGCATTAAAATAAGAGCAAACGGATCCTTGAACACACATGTATCATCTCATATAAAAAAAAGTATTGGCTGCCGGCTCCTGACTTAAAGGTAACGCGTCTTCCACGTGATCTGGGCATCCAGATTCGAGTCCTGGTTCAAGCATGGTTGTTCTCTACCCTGTGTTCCAACTGCAATTTGTTGGAAAAAGCTCGCATTTGTAAAGTGATTATGCAAGCAAGTGTGTGTGTGTCATCTTCATGTGAGCTAGAAGTCAGACTTCTACCCTCGAGTATTCAGGGGCCTTTACCCTTAAAAGCTACTGCACAAACTAGGCTTAAAATCACCGACTTTGTCAGAGGGCTTTTCTATGACAAGTGCCTGAAGTAATAAAAACTATAGATTGTTTCCGATTGCGTTCATAAATTTTAGTTTTCTTCCTATTATATTCTCATATTTCGATACAGAAATCATCAATCAACTGCTTAAAAATATTTAGCGCAAATATTTATTTTCGATTAATTTCAAAAATAAAACAAATAATTTTGCAGATTTTGCCTTTTATTTAGTTTTATTTAATGATAAATTGTTTTGATTCACATAACCCAATACTTGAAAACTACACTCCTTTCAAACAGAAAATGCAAAGAAAATCAATTGGAAAAGAAATGCCATATTTCAAAGCTGAGATATTTTCAAATAAATAAATAATATTAGAATACTATTTCCCAATTGTGAATTGAAGAATGGATTCTATATAATTATAATATGCTGTTAAATTGATGAAACATTTGAGAACCCTTGAACATTATTTCATACGCTTGATATAAAATATGTGTATGTTTCTAAAATAAAAAAAAGAAACATCAAAATAGTAGAACTGGAAGGCAGTCGTATGTAAAAATCTTTTTGAAAAAGCATTTATTTTTCTGCAAATATGTATACTTAAAAGTTAATTACTAGTGAATATAAATTAAAAACACCTTGCAATCAAGTAAAAAACCAGAGTAATAATATATGACTTAAAGAATAATATATGCCCGATAAATTTTCCCAAAGTTGGATAGCAGTCGGATAATTATGAAAATTTCTGCTGCAAGATCTTTGATAACCACAAAGTAACAACATAATTTAGATAGTCAAATTCAATCAATTTTTTTGCAATGGAACTGCCATGAAAAGTATCAACAAAAAATTTAAGAACAAATCCACAGACAAAAGAAGTGTACTCTCACTTTTCAAAGGACACAAGTTCAGTGAAAATGGCAAAACAATCATAAAGCAAGGCAAGGCGTCAGAATAAGAAATATTTCCAGTAAAGATTACCAATGAACGTCTAAACAAATAATTAAAATTTTTTGTTTAACTTAAGGTTAGCAGCTGATATTAAATATAAATAAGTATAGGAATATTAGTAGCCTGTTTTTTAAAGTGTGCCAAAATAGCTATTAAAATTTTTGTTGTTTTAAATTTTTATTAAAATAATTACAAACATCCTTAGGAATGAAATTGGTTTGAATCGATTACTTTTTGTTTAAAGTAAAACTAAGAAGCATTTTAATAGAATTAAAATTTGTGTGTGATTTTTTTTTCGAAAATACAAGAGTGGGTATTTTAAATTATCAATATTTTTTCTATCGTCATCAATCATTTTCTAGACCATTCATTTCATGATTGATTATATAGACATTTAAAGAATCATAAGCATGTTAAACAAACAAAAAAAATTCAATTGTTCACAATTATAATCAAATTTATATTAATTTAAATTTGAATAGTGAATAGTGTTCATCAATCATAATTTACATTTGACAATAATAAATTCACGCAATTTTTATTGTACTTGATTTCATTTAAACATAGCAGAGAATCTTCCAATTAGAATCCATATGAATTGATTATATTGTGAAGAGTTGTTTTTAATTCTATACGAATTAAATTTGGAAAAATAACAATAAGTAAAACAAAATTAAGACAACAGTTGTAAGTAATGAAAATTAGGCACTGTAAACAATAAAATAGGGCTATGAAATTTGCCAAATTTGAGTACATTCTGTTCTTATTTACTCACTAGCAACTTTTATATTTATTTTATTGCTTGACATTATTTTAAACCACAGCGTAACATTATTTGAAGTAAAATTTATTTATTATGAACATGTCAACTGTTTCAAATTATTGCCTTATGATTTACTATATATTAATCAATAATGTCGTTTAATCAGTATTTAAATATACTTTAATACTTGTAAGGCACATACAACATTTTACATTTTATAATATTTTATATGTATGTTATAAAACATTTTATTTGCACGTTTCTTTGTTGTTTATATTGAAATATTTAAACAATCATTTACTATATCATTTATTTTTGTATGTTCATTTATCCTTTTTTGAGATAATAATAGTAATATCAATCATTTAATTAATTTATTTGTCAATGATTAAGGATACTATGACATTTTCTTTTTCTTTTTGAAGAGAAATACTTTCCTGTCTTATTACTCAAGAAGTTTTAAACCTACAATGCATCTTGCAACCATTTTGCAACACGATTGTATTTGCATAAACTATATAATTGCACAAAAAGGGAATAGTGAGTGTTTGGAAATCTTTTTTTAAATGCTTTTGATAAGAATTTGTAGAAAAGACCAATGAATGGTAATAGAATACTAGAATTAGATTTAAATTGGAAGCTTGAAAAAGTATACTTAGATGGCTGTTGTATGATTAATTCTACCATTAAAAATATTATCAATATATTTTATTTCTATTGATAAGAATATAATGGTAAGAAAGAACTGTTCTTTTTATTTCATAACTGTTATAATGCGATTTGTGACAATTTATTCTAATTAATTCAAATTAATTCCATTAATTCAAATTATTTAATTCTAATTTTTAATGCAAGCATTTGGCCCATTTTAAATTCTTAAAAATTACACGGAAAAAGGATTTAACAATTTTTAGTAGTTTTCTTAAATTATATACAGTTATTGAAAATACATATTTTTTTTATTAAAAACAATTGAATAATTCTGCATTCTAGCGCTAAAAACTATGGAATCAGATTATCAGAATTCAGAGGGAGGTGAATTGTTAAATATGAAACATATGAAATTTGCAATTCACGCAAAAAAGCTTCAAGATTTATATTTCATAATTAATAAACATTGAACGTTGCTGACAAAAAAAATGAGGAAACTACCAAAATTATTTTCATAAAAAAGAGCGTACAATTTTAAAGAAATTTCAGATTTAGAGTCATTACTAAGAATAATAGTAAACGGGTAGAAATTTAGAAAATATTCTTGATGTAAAAATGTAACTTATTTTTAGGATATAAAAATATTCAAAAAATACACTTTTAGTAACTCTGAAACTTATAATATTTATCCTGAATTAGTTAAAAGTGGAAATAAACCAACTAAATTCTTAGAAGGAATAATTTAATAATTATTTACCTAAAGCCCAAATAATGTAAAAATAACTCGTAAATAATTTTGTAAAACAAATTCTAAAACATCGCAAATCCTTTTTTTCCAGTTAATTCCTGAAAGCCAATTGTGCTGCCAATGACCCTGAAACGTTGACCTTTAGCAAATGCAGGTGAAAAATACAGTTCCGGTTAGGAGAAACGAACCGCCAAAAATAGGGTATGCTTTGAGACCTCAATTACCAGATCAGATTTCGATTTATAAAATTAATCAGGAATCAACTTATCCCTGGATGATCTTTGCAATACTTTTCTTCCTTCGATTTTTTTTTGGAGAAAGACCGATAAATAAGATCTGAAATGTTATTGCAAGTTGTTTCATTACAGTTGTAAGATCATTCAATAAATTTCTTTCTATGTTTTCCACATGTAAGAAGCAGACTCTGTATAGTCCATTGTTCGTGTTATTGAAATATTTATATCATTTCAGTGACCCGTTACGTAGTTAAAGATTAAAGCAACAAAATTAGTGATTCCTTCCTTGTCATTTTGCAAATTCTGTAGTCAAGTTCATATTGATATTAATTTAGTGATATTATTTGTAAACTGGTAATTTTGTTAATGCATATAAAAATGAAAAACTCATGCGCATCTAACGCTATATAATTTCAAAAATGAAATTGAAAAATTGTTTTCAAAAATGAAATTGAAAATTATGTTATAAATCAAATTTGATTTTTCCTTGAAAAACTTTAATACTATTATCATGTCATTACATGATATTCTTTAGGCTTGAGGTTCTTTAAGCCTCAAAATGCGTAGGCATCGATTTGCTAATGTATAGATTTTGAGGCATCCATTTTCTGCTTTATGGCTATTAGAAAATAATGTAAATGGTTATCACATTTGACGATTTATTGCCAATTAAATTTAAAACTTGATTTCCAAATTATTTATTCTCTGAATTCTTACGAATTATTTTAATGAATTTACATCCTTAACCAATTTAAACCGGTTTGAAACAATCACGAGACTATTAAAATACGGATGCGTCGATACTTAAAAAAATCAATATATATATATATATAGGTATTTGTGCACATTTACTCATTTTCTTATTTTTAACTCGTTTTTGGAAATAAGCACTTTTAAAACATCAAGGTAAGTACCTTGCAAAGCAGTACATTTTAAAGTCTATAAAGTAATTAATTCTTGTCGAAACGATCTTAATAGCCGTGAATTACAGAAAACCTTTGATCTTTAATTCCCATAAAAGTATTTATTTCACATATACAAGTATTTCAATATTTCGAAATCTTGTTAGATGTTGCTGCAATTGCATCATTAAAATTTTATCATATGATATGGTTTTTGACTATCATCTGAAAGTTAATGAAAACTATCAAACTTAATGAAAGACTATTTTTATCATCATGCGCCTTCATTTGGCATTTCTAGTGAACCGATTAACTCGTAATTGCATTAAATTCTTTAAACATTTTTATATGATAAACATCCTCAACTTCAAAATATGATGGTAGCTAAAATAAGAGACATTTGAAGTAATAAATAGCAGCTGAGAGTTTAAGCTTTTAACTATCCGTTCTTAAAATTTTACATAAATCAAAATATTTTTATGTTTTGCTTATTGTATATTCTGCCTGTTTATGGAATATTATCTAAGATTATGAAAAAGACAACTTTCGATAGAGTTAATTTTAAATTTAATATAATGGAACAATAAAATTAATACTGGATTAATCAAATCATTTAAACGAAGAATAATATTTTTCCCTTAGACTAGTTACAAAAATGGCAATTCTAATCCACAAGCTAGTGTCTTTTTTTTTACAAATTAATTTTTCTACATTTATTTAAGTTAAGAATTATCTACAGTCTGATGCTTGATTACCTTCTTATTTCTTGTTGCAATGTTTTTTCTTGCCAGTTCTAAAACTGTTATTCTAATCTATTTTCCTATTGCATAAATACAGCCTCTTTTTTTTATAATCATGTGAAAACTTGATGTTGTTTTGATTTTAGGTTTTTGAAGCTTCAAAACGCGTAGGCAACAAAGTGTTAAGGCCTCAAAATGCATAGGTCCCCAAATTGGAGGTTTATCACTTTTGAGGCATTCATTTCTCACTTTTAAGGCTATTAGAAAACAATGCAGAAGGTTGTCGTAGTTGGAGATTTATCGCCAACTAAGGTTACAACTTGATTCCCAAATTATTCATACTCTGAATTCTTACGAATTGTCTTAGTTAATTTAAGTAATTAACCCGTCTCGTGATAGTTTCAAACTGGTTTAAACAGGTTAATGACAAATTAATTAAGACGAATAATGACTTAAAAATAATTATGCACTCACATGACTTGAAATTTGCAATAGTAGATTTCATTAATTTTTGTTTTATTTAAATTGAATTAAAGCAAATTTATTTCATTTGAATTAAAAATTACGTACTGTCTGATCCTTAGTTATATTCTTTATTAATTCTGCAATGCATTTTGATGTTTCCAAAAATGTAATTAATCTTCTTGAATTTTATATCAGCTAAGATTTTTATTTCGTATATTTAGGTATTTCATATTGTTCTTATTCGTAATTTTTTGGTTTCTGGCATTCCTAAATCAATACTTCTCAAAACTCCGGGTGGATTTTTGCTACCTCACTTTCTTTGCCCCTTTCAAGTTTCATAAATTTTCCGTCTTTATCGAAAATGGTATGCTTATGATGCAGAACATTAATTTCTGGACAAAATTCCTTTCGGAATTTTAAATATTGCTCAAACTTAACTGTTTATATCAGAACCACTACACTTTTTAAATGAAACAGAAATCTTATCATTTTAGGGCCTAGCTTCCTGTAAAGGGTAAAAAAAAAAAAAAAAAAAAAAAAAAAAAAAAAAAAATAGAAAAAAAAAAGAAAGAAAGAAATCCAGTTGGAAACTTATGTTGTGTGTATTGATTTTTTTTTTGTTGGAACTTTAACTCTTAAAGAATTATTACTACTGAAAATAAGTTAAATACAAAAATTGTCTGCTAATATAAGATAATAATTTGTCTAAGTTGATGTATCCTTTATTTTCATTTGTAAAGAAATTAGGCAGAAATGAAAAATTCATGTATTTCCAACCCTCCCTCGTGGGAAGGGTTGGAAATACATGAATACATATTCCTCATACATACATGAATAAGTACATACTCCTCGAAATGAGGATGCTTCCAGCATGGTGGCTGGTTTTCGTCACCTTGGAGGATACATGAAAAGGTAGTGGTGTGTCTGGATCCTCCCCTCAATGACGAGACGAACTTTCTTAGGGAAGGGTTGTACCGTGACCGGTAAAAAAACTTATTTATTTTATTTTAAAATGTTAGAAAGACTTATATATTAAGTTATTCAAACACGTTAAAAAGGTTGATTTTAGCTAAAAAGGGCATTTTTCATTTTTTTAAAAAAACGGAAGTACCATTATTTAAAGTTCAAAATACATGCTAAGAATTTTTATAAACACAAATTTACTTTTAAATACGTTAAATGTTTTAAACAGAATGGCGCAAAATGCCATTGAGAGATTTAATTGTGTTTTTTAGAAATGTGCACCTAAAGATGTCTGAATCCTCAGACAGTATTTATGTCTGTAAAACATTTTAAAGAAGGATTTATAGGATTACTGAATATCCTTAAGGTTATTGGAGTGCATCCTAATACAAATTCAATTAGGGCATTTTTTGAACTCGACAAAGACCGAATAAATTAATCTGAGTAACATTCACTGCCAAATGCAAAGATTGCCAGGAAAAAGAATTAAATTAATTAAAAAATAAAAATTACTAAAACATTAGGAGGAAAAAGGTATAATATATAAATGTGGTGAATTTTAAGAATGTACGCTCATAATTTATTGCTAAAACAAGTCACTGTATACTTTAAATGCATTTTCCTCAAAACTGATTTTTATTAATTTGTTGCTCGCTTCAAATCAAATAACATAAAATATTATTATCATATAACTATGAAAATTGATGGACTTTGCCTTAGTACTATTTTCTAAGAAATAAATTAAAAGAATTTGTATCAAGTGAATAGTTTTTAATTAATAACCTATTGTTTAAAGAATAATGTCAATTTATTAAAAATATCATGATAAATCTTAGACTGGTTGTAAAATTTTTATTTATTATTAGAACAATACTTCATCCCCCAAAGAAAACTATGAAGTTTATTTTGGTATAAGTTTTGTTAGGATGAGGATGATAGTTTTTGATGCAGCCAGTTTGAAATTTTATAAGAATTTGCCTAAATTTATGCTATTAATTACCAATTTTATAAAAGTGATAATGTTTATTTCAAATATTGACACCTTATTACTTATTTTGAATAGTCTTAAGCCCAAAAATATGGTTAAAGTATATCTACACCGTGTTTTTTTGAAAAAAGTGCTCCGAACGTGTTTGGACACTTTATTATTCAAAACCTCAAAATATTACAATCAAATGTGCAGATATTTTTTCCCGAAATGTTAAAAAATCTAAAAATTAGTAAAATTTATATAAGGACTACTAAAAATATTTCATTAAACACTTTTATTTCCATTTCTTACATAAAAATCATTTGATGTCTATTCTAATAATTGTCATTTTAAATATTTCAATTCCATTTTCTGCATTATGCGACAAACTTAAACAAAAGAAGGCATTGTAATGCGTAAATATGCAGAAAGAAAGTCAAGGGAAAGAACATTTTCACTATCTATAAATAATGTTCATTTTTTTTTCTATTTCTAATCGTAATGTGTAATTACGATGTGTAACCTATTTGTAATGCTTAAATATGCAGAAAGAAAGTCAAGGGAAAGAACATTTTCACTGTCTATAAATAATGTTCATTTTTTCCCTATTTCTAATCGTAATGTGTCATTACGATGTGTAACCTAATTGTAATGCTTAAATATGCAGAAAGAAAGTCTAGGGAAAGAACATTTTCACTATCTGTAAATAATTTAGTTTTCCTGTATCTAATCAACCCTATCAAAAACCATATCTTCAAAATTAAGAGAAATGTTTAATAACTATCAATTTCTGTTGCTAAGAAAAGTAGGACATCGGAAGATGACATGCAAAGAAAGATGCATTAAGAAAAAAACATCACAATTTAACTTATTCTTGGTTTCGAATATTTCCTGCACTTCTACATTATGTATTGAAAATGAGAATTGAGTATCTGTTTAAAACCCGCTCAAGAGATTATAAATGTTATCATTGTTCATGAATAACGTAATTACTCACAAGACATGCACAAGATCTTATTAAGATAAAGATTGTTCGAAGAATGAGAAAGAAATTCCTGGGATTCCCCTTTTTTGCTAGGATCCATTGTTCTTAATATCAATCAGATGGTTGCTAAGCGGCTATCTTCTCTCATTTTCAGATCATTTCAACATAAAAGATTTGAATTGTTTCTCGGAAATCGATTTTTTTAAAGATTTCTTCTGTTATTAGTAGACTATAAATTTTCGCTGTTTACTTTTCGTGTAGAAAATATTTGCATCGAATATTTTATGCTAATCGTTTCTGAGATCGGACGAGTGTATTTTGCGAAATTCTGAAATCTTTAATCCTTTCATCTTTAAATGTATGACAGTTTTACATTGATTCACGACAATGAATCAATATGTTTTCAATTTGTCAAGTTACATGATGTGAATGTATAGACTGATAAATGATTTGATGCAATCGAAATTTTATTTTAAGTCCTAAATAAATAAGCTGAATTTTGACCATCTAGGTCTTTATTCTTCGTAATTATCGTGTTCATTTGTACTTTAACTTCCTATAAGTAAATTTCGTTCAATATTTGATAGATATCTACAAATTCAGAGCAAAGACCAAATACCAATTTCTTCCATCACAAAAAAGTCCATACTAAATATCCCAAATGCCTAAATTTTATTCCAAAGTGTTGTTGATTTCATTATGTTCACAGACAGACATAATTTCAAAAAGTTTTTTCCCTGATTTTAGATGATACATCAAAGTCTGGACAAGGTCAAGCAAGAAATTGTCAATTTGTGAATAATTTCTGGAGCCGCGGTGGCGTTGTAAGATTTGGCATTCGGAACCGGTTTCAGCTACGTCACT
The DNA here is from genome assembly GCA_026543055.1 of Argiope trifasciata. Lineage (NCBI taxonomy): Eukaryota > Metazoa > Arthropoda > Arachnida > Araneae > Araneidae > Argiope > Argiope trifasciata. The sequence goes on from JAPMOQ010030048.1 coordinate 4,133,475, forward strand.
CAATTCCGCCGATGGACCGTCGTATAAACGGGTTTGGTACAAGTTAAATACGTTCGGGCCAAATGTCCTCCCTCTGTTACTTCCAATATTAACCTATGCCAGCCCAGTATGGGGGTACGCTGCCAAGAGCAACTACAAGCTTATTGAACAACAACAAAACCAGATCATAAAAACAATTTGTAAAGCTCCCAGTTATTTCTCTAACACAGAAATTTACAAAGCAATTGACTACCCCCCCCCCACTTAAAAAGTTCATTCAGAAACTCTCAACTAATTTCTTCAACAATCTAAATAATATCGAGAACGAAGCAATTAAAGCCATCCGTACATATAACCCTAATCCTAAAATTAAACGACCCAGGAACGTTCTCCTCTAATTTCCATTAACTAAACTACACCTAACTGTCACCTAATTATATAATTGATAACTAAATAGCGACTGACACAACTTTAAACGCCCCCGCAAAGATGAAAATATCGCTAAGTCCCATGTTTCTCTAGGCAGCATACCCCCGCACCTACCCATCACACAACAACCAATAGCATTTCGACTTCCAATTTAACAACCAATAGCAACGCTAGCTTCATCACACTTTTTCTACCTCTCAATGTAACCCAACAGCTCATGTTAAAACATTAAGAGCCATAGTTGTACAGTCATATTCAATAAGGGGATAGTCCTACTCCAAGGACGGGAGCCCCGATAAGCTTGTCATCACAGTCGTAGTCGCAGTCCTCCCTCTATTATGGCATGGTGTAAAAAGAAGGCTGCGACCTCAGGTGCTATCCTACTTATCTAACCACTGTTCAAAATTACAAAGTCCTTACAAAATAGCGCTACTGTTGCTTTGAAAGAAGACCTAATATACCTAAACTAAACTAAATTAATCTGTTGGGGTGGGATAGCCTAGTTGGTAAAACGTCAGATTCGCATCCCTTGGGTGGTGCGTTCGAACCTGCCAGCCGAAGACTCCCAATGTGTGTGTTTGGGGTGACTGGAGAATGTATAAATATTTCGTGGTCACAAAATAATCCATGTCGAGAGTAATACTACTGGGGGAATTGATTCAGAGGCCATCGTTCTCTGACTAGATCTAAATTACGATCTGTGAATGAAATGCATGAATGATTCCCGCCATGTAAAAAGCAAGCGACAAGTCCACTGTGGCGCTTTAGTAGCTAAGTCGTATTCTTCATCCTAGATGACGCTACTGAAAAACAAGTGACAAAAATTTGGCTTAAAATTGCTGACAAAATTATTCAGCGGGCTTGTAATTGACAAGCGCCTTCAAGTGCTTCACCAGTCAGAAAGTAACAGTTGCATCCATTTAACGTGGTATGTAGTAGTGAAAAAACTAGATTATAGTGATGAATTTTAGTACATATTCTGTTTAAAAGGAAGAAAATGTAAAATATCATTAAATGATTATAAAATTTCTTACATTTTTACAAAAACTATAAACTGTATCTTTTAGCAGTTTATTTTTCGATCTTATTTTAAATATCTTCAATTAACAGTTTTCTTATAAAAGTTTATGGATTTAAATCATCTAAACAACTTTGCTGATACTTATATCTTCTAATCTCCACACTGATTACTCATTTTATTTTTGAATATCTCAGGTGCCATACACCTCTAACTATTCTCTAGAAAAATGATTGTGATTTAGCAATATTTCATATGTATAAATTTGTGTCCATATGTTAGTTTAAGAATCAAATGACTCGAAAATTAAAAATAAATTTCAGTTTGCATTTGGTATCAAAAACAAACAATATTGTCGCAAAAGGAAAATCTGCGCGTAGTCTGCATGGCTCAGAGGTGAAGTACACATTTACAATGCACAAGGTCAAGGGCTCGAATCCCAATCGAGTCGAATTGATTTCAAGGTTGAACTTTAATTTGAATTTCTTATTATTCATTTGTTAATCTTCTAGAAGCTTCTAGAGCTTTCTATAACCTTTCTTATAATTCTAGATTATTCTGTGAAGGTATAAATTCTGAGTTCCACAAGCAGTGGAATGCGTTCTTCGCCTGCATATTACGAGTTGTTTAGAGTTAATAAAGTTGATATAGTGTTACTTTGTGACTTGTTATTCTTTGGATCTTCTTGACAGTATAATAAAATTTGTAAGATTCACTCTTTACTTTATTTTTTATTCTGTATTATAATAATCTTAGCAGAAATAAGAATTCCAAAGAAATAAAAATAGCAGTGAAACAAATTTGTGTTAATTTACAATGAAACAGCAACAATCACTTATTCTGGTTATCAACTATTTCGGTTGAATACAATTTTAATATAATTTTGAACTTGTATCATGAAAGTATTTTATAAAATTAGATTAAAAGACAAATGTAATCTCATTTGTAGGCTCACGACAAATTAATTGCGAAATTTAATAATGATCTTTCCCACTTCAGGTGACGAAGTAGCTATGTGTAAATGCAATTTGAGTTCAATTTTATTTAAATTTCTTATGCTTAATTTGATATTCATGTTTATTTCAAAAAGTATTTTTAAACATCAAACAGATAGACATTAAAACCGTCTGTTTTAAATAATCCTATTTCTGTTCTACTTATTGTGTCCAAGAATAAATGGGGCCGATTTCTACATATTAACATGCTATTAATTTATATCTGGGTAATTTATTTCAAATTGAATGTTCTCTTTCGTTGTACTCTTATTCCTCTTTGTGATTCTTTACATAAATTGTGCGGATAATCATCAAAATATTTCTTCCTTGACTTTGAACAATTGAGGAAAATTACGTGAGTATTTGCTGAAAGAATGAAAACAGTTTCACTTTATTTGTAGTATTGAAAACCATACAAAAAAATTGCTTAAACGTTAGTGAAACTTTGCGAGGCATTTAAATCTGTATCATTAAAAGTATAATATTTAAAATCTTAAGATATAGTAAAAAGTCAAATTTGTGCAATAATATTTTCTAAAGTTAGTGTATATTAAAGTTATTAAAAATATTTTAATTAATTAAAATTGGTGAAAAAATTCGCTTCAAGATGCTTGTATCTTGGCATGCAAAATATATAAGTGAAAAATTTTCTAGCTTTAAGTTTTCTGGTTGAATACAAGCAAATTATTTTTTTTTTCACTTGCAGAGACACTTATCAGACAAATGAACTTTACCATATCATATGAGTTTGTGATAGGTATTCGATATTGTATCTGCTTTCATTTCTCTCTAGCAGGCGTACGAATTTGCGTGACTTAAAATATTTACTCGAAATCGTGGAAATATCAGCCGGAATTACCTCTTCAAATGTTTAGAATATAGATATTATCTTTTAGTAAAAAAACTCTAAAACTTAGAAGAGATCGTGAATTCCACTAGAACTCGGATTTTTATTTTTAGAGTTCCACTCATAAGGATTACATAATTTGCAAAGTAATAAGGAAATATTGATCCTTGACGTGCATTTAGCATTTCTACTGAATCGCTGTCCAACTTATGGAGACTTTTTTTTGCCATATAAATTTGGTTTTATGCAAAGTATTATGAAATCGAATACATATTGTAAACCCATTTTTCCGACGGATTAAAAAGAAAATTTGGCAAGAAACTGCAGTTGTCTCATAATTGCAACTTTGTATGTGTTTATATATATCATTGTGTTTACATACAGGCCAAATTACAGACCAATAGAACAATAAACCTTTAGCAAATTTGGTTCAAAATTTGATAAAAATCTTCACTTTAAGATACTGAAATTTGGAACTAAATTTTATTTATCTAATTGCTGCATTTTTGAATTAGCTCATTTAAATGCATATAAAAACCCATAGACTATCAACTCCTTGACGCAGTAGGTCGAAAAATTAACTATATAATTATATATTTCATTTACATTTCAGTTATATTTATAAATACACATTTTAATGCCTTAAAAATCTAAATTTTAGATGCTAAACTACCAAATATATATAAATAAACTATATGGTATATTGTATATAATATTATCTATCTAGCGAATTCAATTATATTAAATATTATTTATATAGGTTATTTTAATGCTTTGTAGTTGTATTCAATTGTTCGTAACGGGCCAACAGATTTAACTTCTGTTGGAGATTTAACAGATTTAACTAACAACACAGATTTAACTAACAGTAGACTTCCATTTAATGGATCTCATTCAAAATAGGACATATCACTACAATGAAAATTCGCAATTCATACGTTAAATTTCGTCCAACCAATTCAAATATTTTGAGGTATCGTGTTTATAAATAGACAAAAAGAGGGACAGACAAGTAGACATAATTTCAAAAATGTAATTTTTGAACACAAGAACTTTTAAAACTTGAGGATTCATCAAACTCCGAACTTAAATTTTTTGATGATTTCAATATTTATTTTATATACTTTTTGCATGAGAAAGTGAAAATTAAATTACTTTTAATTATTTATTACTTTTATTGTTTTATTTAATTGTTTACGCTTTTCTTCGTTACCAATATAAACATCGTATATACTTTACCTCGTAACCAGAGATACATGTACGACAGGTTGGAGACTTCTGATCTGAAGATAAATAAGCTCTGTTTAATGAGAAACATGATATTTCCAGAAAAAAATGAAACTTTCTCACGAGCAATCTATGCTGTGTTTATCTTATTTTGATATGTTGGAAATTGCACGTTATTTGAACCTTGACTCGATTTTTTCTTTAAATCATGTATAAGGAAGAAAGTCATTAAATGACATGTTTTTTTGTTTACCCAGAAAAGCACAAAAAGAGGTCTGTGTTATTTTAAAACCTTAGTTGATCTGCTTTTACTTATGGTAAAAAGATGTTGCCGTGTGTAAAATTAAGCTAATTTGATGAAAATTATTTTTATATACAAAATACCATTTACTTAAAAAAATTTGTAATTTCCAGAATGTAAAAAAATTGTGTAGTTCATTGTTTGTTTAAATTAATCATTTTACTTAAGCTTATACGAATGAAAACCTTCTCAAAAATCATAGATAAATTTTGATAAAATTTAAACAATAAAATAAAATATTTTCTATCTCTTGTTTGGCATTAATATTTATAAGCTTGGGTAATGCTTACGTATTGCATAATTTAGAACATTCATATAAATCAGTTTATTAAAAAACTTTATTGTTCCAATTTTTCGAACTAACTTACATGAAATACTGAGTGTGTGTAATTTTAGTTAAATTTCTTATGAATAATTTGCTTTTACTTCTTTCATATTTTTAGTATTAAACTGTGACAGGCATTAAAATCAACTGAGTTTTTTTTTAATTATCTTAACACATTTTTTTGGTATACATATACTTTTTTATTGAAATATACAGCTATAATATTATAGTGGCATAAAAGTTAAGCTTATAATATATTTCACAGCGCATGTTATCTGTTGAAATAAAGTTTCAATAAATAGTACAGATTGAATTTTCATTTTTGGATTTTCTCTAAAGGATGCGCTCGAAATTATCCCTGACAATTCTTATCGAGGGGTAATTAAGTAAAAGATTTTATAATAATTAAAAACTTCAATTTTCACAGATTTGGAACAATTTATTATTGGATAGAAAGGGAAATTAAAACTAGAAACATCTTAAACACTTACACTTGTCTGTTTTACTGAAACATTTTATGTAGATTCTAACTGACAATACAAGATGTTACATCTAATTCTTAGTGATAAGCTACAACTCTCAATAGAAGATAAAAATAGATTTTAATTTTATTTCATTCAAAAGTATACATTACGAAATGATAGACTCAAAGAAATTTCATTCGTTAGAATAAGTATTACAAAATTTTCAGCTTGGGGATCTTTACATTTATAACTTTTTATTTTATCTTATTGGTGCCCCAGTTGTTGTTGTTTTTTATGTCACTTGCCGTTTAACAAGCCCACTGTTACAAAGACAGTAACAATCGGCCAATGCGATTAAAGCCGATAGGGTGAGTCTCTTTATTTTTTCAATAGCGCCATCTAGGGTCAAATGTGCGTCTTTGCCACTCACAGCCCTTTTAACCGGGTGGACTTCATTCATGCATTTTCATTCACTCAACAACAGGTCGGAATTTAGACCTGAATGAAAAAAAAAAGATCACCTCTGATTCAGCGCTCCCAGATGTGTTACTTTCGACATGGAGGACATTGTGACCACGGCAGATTTATGCATGCGTCAGTCATCACCACCCACAGGGAACCTTCGGCTGTCAGATTCGAACTCGCAACCTAAGGGATACGAGTCCAATGCCCTAGACCAAGCTGTCTAGGCCTCGCTGTCTTCGTTGTTTGGTAGAAAGATCTCAGCTTTGAAGATGTAGGATCTCGGGTTTAAGAATCCATTCAAAGATCCTCTGTTTTTGGACATTTTGTCTGTTAATTGAGGCATCGGCGATCCAACATTCTGCTTTTAAATTGGGAAGAAAGTTTTAAACTGTTAGCCTGGTTTAAATTTCATCCTGAATGTCTGAGTTCAACAAAATGGAATTATGTTGAAAATGGGCTTTTAGTGAACTGAAAACTGAACATTCATATGATTAATCTAAGCATTAAAAAATTACATTTCTTGTACTAATCAAATCGTTCCAGTAGCAAAATCGTGATAAAAAAAAGGAATCAAAACCAACATTTTGCAATTTTCTTGAATTTCTAATCTTATATTTTTCTAGATTAATTACTACGCTTTCAACACTACGTTAAACAATAAAATTCAGCTGGATCTACATTTTTGAGACAAATTGTATCTAATTATCTAGAGGTTATTTTTAATGAATCAGAAATATATGAATTAAAAAACAAATGCATACATTATTAATTTACTTTCTTTTTCTTAGTAATTCTCATTATATACATCTCCTTTATTTTAAACGTTTTAAGTTAATATAAACTATATTGAGCAACATTACTTTAGAAAAAGAACATTCTCTTCCATACTGAGTAAACAAATATCGAGTAAATAAAGCTTTTAGGAAATAATGATTAACTTAAAAGAATAATGATTAATGGAAGAATCAGCTTAATTTATCTGTTGGGTAAGATAGACAAATCTGTTTATGTAGAATATTTACGGACAGACTTTTTGTGGAATCTCATCGTAGAGCTTATGAATCGTGACCCATTCAGCAACCGACAAACATTAGGATTGTTTAAACTCCCCAATATAACGCTTCAACATTAGTTGATAATGTCTTCTCAATGTCTCTTTTCCCTCAAATTCTTCGGATACTTTATTCAGCCTTGCGTTAATTTATATTATGCATTTTTAAAAGCCCGATACGCATAGTATATTAATAATTTTCTTTCAAACATATTTAAAAAGCAACGATCTGCTTCCGTACACAGTTCTATTATAACGTTGCGCACCTTATTTTAGTGAATAATTCAGACCTGAATCCTATATTAACCGAGGTAATAAGAAATGATCATAGCTTTCTGTCGAATCATGTCACACGAGTAGTTATTCATTCAGTCTTATTTTTGCCAGACACAAATCGGGACTAACTCTGGATTGTTATCATGTCTATGCTTAGAATTATTCGAATTAGTAATTAATGAAAGAAATGAAATATGCTTTTGATTAATGTAAATAATAATTCCCAAACGCAATTTATACAAAGAATGAAGTTTGTTTATGATGAATGCAATAAATAACTCACGTCTGTAATTATATTAAAAGTGAAATATGTTTATGATGATAAAATATTTTTCACCGATTCCAGACATTGCATTATTAACCAATCCACAGAATTAGGCATTTTCATTTTATATTATCCTAAATAGTGGAGAATTCAGGCATTTTGTCACACAATTTCTTAAAATTTGTATATAGAGAGATTATCAATATAATTAAATCTTACAAAAATATTCTGGAAAATGTTTGTGTCATTTTAGTAAAATCATAAAGTATGTCTATTAGTCAGTTTCAGGATTGATTCCTTAACTTAAAAAAGAAAATTAAAGTTCATTAGAAAGATGTCTTCGTGGTATTAAACTAGGGAAAGTAAAAATGTGTTATGAAGATAAAATATAATTCCACACTAAAGAAAATATTATAACTTCCGACAATTAACAGCGTGTGGATTTAGTTTGTTCTTGCCTTACTATTTTTAAAGAACGTGCATATTTAATGCAAAATTTTAAAAATTTAAAGTTTGATCATTAGATTTACGTTTACCGAATCGGTGAAATTCGATGGCGCAAAAATTATTTTTCTTATCATTGGGAAAATTCCTAATTTCAGGTTTCAGTACTGCTTTTTTATTCTGCAATTTTGAATTCAATTAATTTTAAAATAATACGAAGACTATTTATAAACTCGTAATTAATAATATATTTAAATACAGAAATTATTTTTAGCATATATAAGTCAATAATTTTTCGAATTTATTATTGAAAAATAGGATATTTATGATGAAATGCAAATATTTGTTCGGAGAGGAAAATGTTTTCTAATTTATAACCCAATACTAATGTCATTAACCAAAAAATCTGTTTTTTTATTTTAAAATTTTCTTCTCAAACGATTTGATAAAACAACTTCGGGAATTTTTTTTATTTAAACAATTTAGTGTTATTTTAGATATTGATTAGAAATAGAGCCTTTAATTCTTGATTAAAAGACGAGCCAAAGTCTTATATATTAAGTTTAAATGATTCGATTATTTCGAATATCATTTACTCAAAAAGATTCGAATAAGTGAGAATAAAAAATTATTTCTTAAAAAAATATCATCTAATTACATATCTAATATTTTAAATGCTTTCTGTAAACCTCATATATAAAATATTCATCTGCTTAATGGTATCATCTTTAAAACTTTAAAATATATTCAGTATTACATCCACGATAGATCTTAGTGAAGATATTTGAGTATATGCATACAGCCCCCTATCCCATAAAGAGATAACAGCAACACCCCGCGAACTAAACCTTATATCTAATGGGTTCGCGTTGGGTGAAACGAGTTTTAAGTGCCCCACCAAACATGCAGTCATTAACAACAGAACTTTATCGAGATTCGAATCCTACTTCAAATGAGTTTGAACGCTAGTAATCTAACCCCTAAGTTATCTTAGTATCAGCCTGAATTATGGGCAAGTCAAAGAAAATACTGCAGAAACTTTCGAACATATATTAGCCGATGACTTTTTTTCCTTCGATTTATCTGATTTAAAATACCGATTTGTGGGTTACTTTATTCCTCACGTGTCTACATTCTTGCAATTCATCGAGTAAGGATCAATCTGAGAGATATCACGTTTTCTTTTAAATTCTTCTATGAATGTAAAGATCTGTTTTATGGGTTTTTATGAGTAGGAAATAAAAAAAACAGCATTTTTTGTTTCTTCTTTGCATTTTTTTTTTTTGCTATTTTTCGCAGTTTATCTATTAACTAATACAGGGTATTTCTAAAAAATAAGAGAATTTAGGAACCGCAGCAAAATTGAAACACATTTCTATTATTTATTATTCCATATGTTAATTATTTCTTGTCATATTCTCTTTAACAAAAAAAGGGTTTCGAATAGATTGGTTCAAAAATGTTGTCGGAGGGAATTCGAAACATATTTCCAATATTCCATATTAAGTATTTATTCCAATATTTCATATATTTTAGCTCCATTCTCGCCAACAATTTCTTAACTGATATAGGATATGCAGTGAAATGATGGAATATAACACCGTATAAAAATTGGATACATTTCTAATTCTCAATGATTATTCCAATATTTCAACCAGTTATCTTTTAACTAACATAGGGTATCGAAGTGAAATAGATTAATTAAAAAATATTACCAGAGAGAAATCGAAACATGTTTTCCGCAAGTCGTATTTAATATTTATTCCAATATTTCCTTTAAACCATATTTTAAATTATACCTTGTCAATTATCTTTTGCTGATACAGGATGTTCAGTGAAATAGATGGATTTGAAAATCCCACCAGAAAAATATTGAAATATATTTCCAACGGAATCAAGTAAACATGAACTAAAAACGCAATATTTACGATAATTGGTGCACGCTTAGCTTGCACGAACATATAAAATAAATAACAATACGCAATATATAGTTGCTGTTTCGTTTAAATAAAGTCAACTGGATTGGAAAATAAGTGATGGCACTTTGCAAGACGCATTTTATCATTCTGAACTATTACCAAATATGGGTAGCTTTTGAATCGACCTCCCCTTAAACCTACCTCCCCTAAATTAAATTTTACATTCCAAAAGAAGATCCCCCTAAATTAAATTTTACATTCCAAAAGAAGATCATAAAAAATCATAACCAACAGATTAAACAATAATGTTTTTCTGAAAAAGATAAAACAATTCTTATTTTCATTTTCCACTCAGCCAGCTGCTTCAAGAATAATACAATTGCCTATTTATCGGCTGCACCATGTAAAAAAATTTAAATATTTTCATAAAAATATCCATCTGTACTTTTTCTTGTAACTCGAAGATTTACGCTTAAAAAATAAAAATCATAATTCAATTGAAAATCGTTTGCTAATTTCGGATGCCACATGAATCGGCAATTTGTTTCCTTTTTTATTATTATTTTAATTTTTATCATTAAAAAATTATTTGATTTTAGATATATGGAATCATTAATGCTCAAACAGATTCGTCTTATTATTATGAATTTTATTTAAAAAAATTAGGAATAAAATTAAAATGTTATACATTATTTAATTTTTTATATTTCCCCCCTTTTACTTCTATCTAAGAAAAAATATCAAATGATTATTTTTAGAATTTTTCCTGAGAAGCAGTATTTTAATTTAAAAGCAAATAATTGAGTGCTTCATAATGTACAAATGTGGTATCAACATTTCCTTTATCAATACTGCCGTTTTCATTGCAATATTCTTAAATAAAGAATCGCACTTTATGAATGCTTAAATATTCATAATGATCCTTATCAGATAAATTTTACCTTATCAGTGTTTTACGCTTTGATCAATGAATTTATTTGATATCTTATACTTTTATTTAGAACATTTATCATTATTTAAATCCAAATAAAAATATAAACTAAAACTGTGGTATTATACCGGCTGTAATTATTTTTGTCTTTAATTTTAGTGAAATTTTCTATTTTCGGAAAGTGTTTATTTGGTAGACTTACGTAAATAGAAAAAGTTACAAAATAACTAATTATTAATTTAATTATGTATTTAAAGCAACTTTTCTTTAATATTTTTTCCTGAAATTTTAAATAAATTACTACTATATCTAACAATATTAGTTATTAAATTTGATACATGGAATTATATTGACTTAAAATGTTCAATATATTTTAATGTATTGAATAACATTAAAGCCGCAGACACCATTGCTGACACAAAGCGTATATCACCAAAATCAAAAGATATGAAATTTAAATTTTAAAGACTAAACTATATGATAAATAACTATATGAAATAACTATAATAACTAAAATAACTATATGATTCGACATTAGTTAGATGTAGTTTCAACTTGGTAAGTGAACTTATCTGTTTCATCATGTCTGCGGATTAGAAACGCATTAAAACCATGAAAGGTCAAATGGTCATGTATTTTTTATACTGGGGAACGGTATCTGCTCTGAAATATTTAACTTACATGATTATAGTTGAAAATCAAAGTGCAAATTTGAAAGCGAGTTTCTATAAACTATAATGCACATTTTCCAAGTGTAAACATATTGTAAAAATATTAAACATATGGTGCCTCATTCCCCAGTGAAAAATTTAATATTTTGGATCTGAAAATTCTGCTTTTCAGAAATAAATATTTATTTTGCAAGTTTAATATTTGTTAAGATAGAATTGTATAATTGATTTTCACTCAATTCGGATTGGTTAAAATCTTGAAATTTTGTATATTTATATATTCCTGATGACAATAACATTATTTTTATATTTCCAAAAAATTATTAATCAATTAATTGATTTGTTTAATAACATGGCGCCCACACGGTTCACATCAATTTTCTTCTATATCATCGAAATCTTACATTAAAATGTGCAAATATAAAAGCCAAAATTTAATCCAATGCATTTGGCAGATTTTTATGAAATGATTTCTGGATAAAAAATAGGATTTATCAAAGTTATAGAAAAAAATAATAAATATTCTAATTTAATTATAATATTTTTATTTAACAACTTTTAAACAACTATATTTTAATAAAATTCTGCATTTATTTAACGTTTCTCTTTTTGATGATAAACAGCAAAACAGTAATCCATGTGTAAAGTTCGTTCTCGAATTCAGAAATCCTATGCGCTTTTGCGCATGCATTAGGAACCGTTTATCTCATTAAAACAAGAGGCAAGAGGAACGATGCAATGAGGAGGTATTTACATTAAACAATAAGGTGACAAAATGAATTGAAAGGAGTAATAACCGCTGAGATTTCTGTGTATACCCTTTATGGTAGTATCAGAATTTTGAAACCAAATGAACCGCAACTTTGCAAGATTTATAAATATAAATTTTTAATTTTTCTCATTTGGTATTAATATCATACGTGATACAAACGGTGACAGCAAATTGATGTCACTGACAAATAACGATTGGCTTGCCAATGGTTCAATATTAATGCCATCAACAAATAACGGTCGGCATGCCATGTTGATGTCACGGTCGTATGAGTGCTTATGCCATACCTATATTATAATTAATAGTTAAATATATTCATAAGAAAGATTTGTTGCAAAATTATTCTTATATTCATCAACTATTAATCGATCAATTTTATCTATTTTGATACACACATGTGATATTAATATTCTGTTGAAATAATCAATTAATGTAAGGTGTTGAATATGAGAAAAAGATTAATTTAAAAAAATCACGCATTCATATAACGAATTCACAATTTTTATATTAATGAAATGAATTGAAATAAAACAAATTAAATTCCAAAGATAATTATAAAATAAAGACAAAAAAAACCTTGAGAAATCTGGATTTCAAAAAATTTAATTAAAAATTTAATCTAATTTAATTACAGTAATAAAAATATGTAATAAATTTTCTTTTTTATTTATTTTATTCGAATTATTACAGAATAAAATAAAAATAATAAGTTGGCGACTTTTGAATTAAAGGGGCTAATAATTTCTAATACAAACTTTAAATTCGAAAAAAAAAAAAAAAAAAAAAAGAGCAAGAAAAATCAGGATTCTAATCTTTTTAGCAGATATGGATCGAATACATTTTAAGATGCTGAAATGTTATCTATTGATTTAAGATAAATTTTTAAAAACTTCATTTAGGTGTATCAATGCAATAACTTGATATATTGTTCTCCTTTGAAAAACAGGGGCTACGCGATGCTTGCCTTAAGAAAAATATTTTTTTCTAAATAATTTTTTTTAATACTCCATAGTTGAAACTTAGTCCATCTAAAAGCTTAGACTTACTATTATTCATATAAGTTTAGAGTTATTATTTCGTTTAATACGTTTAGAGTTATTATACTATTAAATTAAAATGAGTAATTCTAAGCATAGAATAAGGTAAAGTAATGGTTTAATAAATTGATATTTTTATCATGCAATTTTTATCTAGTATACGATATTTATTTTTAATTGCAACAACATTTTTCTAAACCGTTAAACTATTTTTTTTCTGTAGTTTTTTTAAAAAGGCTACTTTATATTTTTTTAAAATCAACCAAGCAATCAACTTGAAATTTATATTTTTCTTAGGAGTCTGACAGTCAGCTTTCACATAATGATGACTTGATTCGACGAATGCACATTTTATTCATATCAAAAGGTATTTGCTCTAAAATGCATGTTCGAGAATTAAAATTAATTAAAATTTGGAGGTACTTCATATTACAGTTGGTTTCATATGATATGGTAGGATTTCAGAATGAAAGTTATCTTATTCAAAGGATATAGAATCTGTCTCCAGTTAATGAGGAATAATTAAATCGAAGTTCATTTTAATATACTTCCAACTATTATTCGAACCAGTTTAAATTGCATTTTTTTTCTTCGTTGTGCTTCAATTTTTGAATCAAATTATTTGAAACAGTTATTTACAACTTTTAAAAATAAATAAAAATGAAACAAAAGTTACTTTTTTAAATATATAAAATTGGTAATTATTTCTAAAAACTTAATTTCCACTAAACAAATGCAATGATTAAAATATATTCAGGTGCAAACAATTTAATTGCTTACTTAAATCATTTGCATCTTTTTAAAATTAAAAGAAAATTGCTGAAACTTGAGTTGATAAAGTAATTTTTTCAAATAGTTGAGAAGTTATTTCATTAAAAAATTTATTATCAATCAGCGTGAAATATAGGTACAAAACGATTAAGGAATAGGGTGAACAAAATGGCTTGAATACATAAAAAAATATTGAAAAAAAAGTCTCTTCTTTTAATTTTATCACTATGAAGCAGGTCAATAAAGACGAATGAAAAAATAATAATATATAAATATATTTATTCATCATTCTAAGATTTCGTTTGAAGAGTACTGATTATTTATAGTCTGCATTAAAATTGCATAAATGCAATGAACATGTCATTTAGTAGCTACATAGCCGAAGTAGAAGGAAAAGAAAATAAGAAAAAATTATAATGTCTAATGAAAAGGACAGGTATTTTTTTGTTAAAATATGATTTTAAGTAAAGGAATCATTTTTTGGTTATAACTAAAATTCTATCAAAACCTTGATCACAATAAAAATAATTTTAAGAATGTGATTAATCCGCTTTCAGTTTTATATAATTTACAATTTTAGCATATATTCGACTAGAAAAAAATAAAAATTCTAAATAGAAACTGTATAAAAAAGTGTTTAATTTTTTAATCAACAACTTTCTTTTTGATTTGATACCTGATCTGACATATAAGCTGATTTATCTTGCTTCATTCTATTTCCAGATTGGAATAAAATATTTTAGTGATATTTCATAAGATTTTTTTTATATTAATCCTTATCTTAAATATTTATTTACTGTACTGAATTGTAACTTTGGCTCTAAGTAATGCTTTAAATCGCTACTATTGCTACAAAAATAAATGCAGAGGAAACATTGTAAATAGAGCATCATGCGCCCAAAACTGGAATAAATAAATAAATATCCTTCAATAATATGCACAATAACAAAGGTGTAAAATTTGAGCTGTTGCCACCTAATTAAAAAAGCGAAACCACTGCAAATAAATTACATGATAAATTTCGCGGTGGAAAAAAAGGATATGAAAAATAGTTAATTTAAATTCGTTTATGATTCGATTCATTGATCACCAATTTTTAAAACATGCTTAGCCTCAATTTCCGTAAGGAAAAAAAGGCGAATAATATATTCCTGCACGTGTTTTTGCATTACAACAAAATAGGATTCCTTTTTAAGCAGACCTAACAACACCGTTTCCACGCAGAAAATTGTTTATTATAAATTTATTTTTAAAAAAATCTCAATATTGGCGATAATTTTGTGATACTATTTGGAGGGCGAACAATTTCGTGAAGAAATCAATTTTCTCCTCTTCGCCAATTAGTGACGCTAGGCTTTAGTAGCGAATATTCGGAGTAAGTTTTCCTTTTGTGTTCGGTAGAATGACGTCATGCCCTTCCCCTTTCCCCTCCCATCCTGCCCAGTTGCGGTCTGGCATTCTCACATCTGTTCTTTTTGCCCGTTTTCGTTTCTCCCGCCTTTCACTTACACGATATGCTATGAGAGTGATAACATCGCGACTAGAACTCAACCGTCTTTCCAATTTTTCTCGCCCTCCAGGTAAAAAGTTTATTCTAATTTTTTTTTCTCCATCCAAATATTTTGATTTTTTTACTATACCTAAATATTATTTCTATTCAAAATTATCTATGAAATTAATTCGGAACAATTTATAAAATGCTGTAAATATTTTACACAATAAATATATTAGGGCCATATTTTTTCTAAAATACTTATATGAACGTTGCCTGAATTTTCCAATTAGAATAAAATTTGGAATTACTTATTTGTTCCTAAATATTTCAACAAATTGTCAATAATATTGGATGAAATTAGGACAGCATTAATTAATTTTTATACATTAGTAGTTTTATACATACATTATAATTAGTTTAACATTTAAGGTTACATTTTTTAAAGTACAGCCTACGCTGAACGGTTCTTTTTCTTGTTATTTTTTTCTTGCACTCTATATTTAATTTTTGATTTGCAAATTTTATATATTTTTTCGATTTAGAAAATAATGTATTATATTAATTTGGGGCAATTTATAAAATTCTGTTATTATTTTAAGCAGTCATTATATTGGTGAGCCTTTTTTTTTAAAAAATAATATGACCGTCGGATGTTTTTTTCAATGAGAATAAAATTTGAATTTATTTTAAAATATTTCCATGAATTGTCAATAATATTATATAAAATAATAATATTTATTACTTTTTATACATTTGATCATATAAATAGCTTAACATTCAAAATAACCTTTTTATAAGAACTATTTTCTTCTTATATTGTATATTTAATTTTGGGTTAGATTTGTATCGTATATTTTATTCAGAATTTGCAAAATACACATAGTTTTGGTCGGGAGAATTTTCAAATTCATGCATGTTATCTTTCTCCGATGATTTTTTATGGTGAATATATTTAAAATACTCAAGATTTTTTTTATTTTATTATTTCTAAAATCATTGCTATATAAACAAAAGATTGTCTAACATGAACTTAAAGAAATATTACTAAGTAATGCAGTAATCCGTAAAAAGAATTAGTTTCATCCAAAACATTACCATTATCAATGTAAACATATTTCTGTGGCAAGTTTATTGGTACAAAATTGCTCTGAAAATTAATACAAGTTCTAATTTCAGCTTTAATATTTTATTTTTTATATATAAGGTCAGCAATTTTTTGACACTAAATTAATTTGGCATGATCAGTATTGAATCCAAATAACTTTTGGTGGATCTAAAAAAACTAAGATATCTTTTCTAAAAATAAAATTTTATTTTTAGAATTTTACTTACATTTTTAATCCATTGAAAATAAACATAAACAGTGAGAGGTATAGCGACAAAGGCTATTATCCCCTAGGAGCTAAAATGTTGGTTAATCTATATCAAAACACTTGAGGGCTTGAATAAAGATGCTTAGATGTTTATTTGCAAGAGTTTGAGGCAAATGTTCAGCTGTTTGATTTTTTTTTACTTTAATTGAAAATTTAACCATTCAGAATTTTCTTTTTAAAATATCATTTGTAAATGAAACAAGTGCCAATTTTGAGCCTTCTAGAAACCATCTATTTACTCGAAAAATCTGCACCATTAAAAACGATTTTTGACTAATCTTATCCTGTTTACCTAATCGAGAGGAGACCTCTTGGATAAAGTAGGAAAGCAAATTGTTATCGTGATTATGGAATCATTTCGAAATAGAAAAACGTGTCTGGAGAATTTTTAAATTTCATAAATATTTTAAATGCAATGCAGTTTTTGTATAATATTGTTTCAATACGCATTAATTGCCATAATTTATATTAGTTTGATAAATTACTTAGTATTAATACAGATTTCTTTATTCCGTGTTTTCTTGAACATTTTATTGTAAAATAAGGCTAAGTAAAATTGCTACATTATTGAAAAGAAAGTGAAGAAATTTTAATCATTAATTTTAAATACAGGAAAGTGACTGCTATCGTTCCGCTCTATAGCAATTTGATATTTTCCTGTAAAAGCAATAAAATTATTTTTATTTTCGTTTTTGAATTGTCTGAATATATATTTTTTACAAACAAATAATCTTTGTTTATTTCAAAAAATACTATGTGAACAGCATAATGTTTTGATTTGAGGTTTTTGAAGCAACAAAAAGCGTGGGCAACAAATTGGTTATTTATTGTTTTGGGGGCATCCATTTTTCGCTTTTAGGGTTATTATAAAATAATGCAGAAGTTCATCACATTTGGCGATTTATTGCCACGTAAAATTTGTTTTCCAAATTCTTAGGAATTGTTTTAATTTAAGTCACTGACCATTTTATACTGTTACTCATTGTTTCAATCATATTACGCTTGCATCGATGTTTAGAAGAACGAGGGTGTTTTTCATCCCAAAATCAGTCGAGCTTCAAAACTTTGTTTACCAGTTAGAAAAATTGGAAATGATTTTTTTTTAAATTATATAATACAGGGATAGACAGATGGGGAAGTCTCCAGACTGTTTCAAACCGATTAAAATGATTGAGGACTTAAATTAAGACAAATAATGACTTAAAAATAATTAGGTTTACACATGATTACTTGAAATTTGCGATCGTAGATTTCATTTTATTTATATTTTGCAGCCGTTTTGATAGTCAAACTAAACAACGAAAAAAGGGCAGGCATGTAAGGCGATTGTGATTAATTACAATCTATTTGTTGAATCTTGGATTCGAAATCATTCCTTGCTTTAGTGCTTTTTCGGGACGTTTTTATTTAATCAAAATCAGGAGGAAAGAAAAGATAAAAGTATGTTTACATTTAACAACAGGTGAACTCGGATTATCTCTGGATTCAGATAGTGTAAAACTGTGGATAACTTGTCATATTATCGAAGAAAGTGCCAATTCCCAATAAAATACTACAGGGCATTTTTTTATTTACTGTTAAAATAAAAATAAATTACTGTTTTTTTATTTACTGTTTCATTTATTCATCATAATTCCAAAACATTAAATTGTGATGAATAAATGAAAAATTTATTCTTAAAACTTGGAAATTCGCTTTTTTACCAATCAATATTTTTTTAATGTCAAACAATGTTTTGCTATTGAATTTTTTGAAACATTTTGATATTAAAAACAGCAGATAATCTCCATCACATAGATTGTTACTATATAAAATACTTTTTGTTACTTCTGAAAGTTTTTGAACATTTTAACTAGCCTTGTAAGTAATCAATGCGCAATTTTAAGTTAAAATAAAATAGTACTAGAAAAATTGCATGGCACTCAGATAAATGGAAAGAAATTGGGCGACAATAGACGAAGAATCCGGAAATGCTCTCATCTTTTTGTATCTCTCCCTTCAGGGAAGTAGAATCACCGGAAAGTGCTAATCTTGAGATACTGTTGCAAACGGCAAACTTTCAGTATTGAAAGCTATTTTTTACTATGGGAACGATATTTTTTTCTCAATTTGAGTGCTTTCATATTGAATGGGATAAATTCAACGAAAAAATTTACATATTGTAATTTTTTAAAAACTATTTTCATTATTATTTATTTTAATATTAATATAAACAACATCACTATAAATTTTGTGACAATATATACTAACTTATAGGTGCAATTCTCTAAATATTCAATTGTATATATTGAACTCTATGGTTTTTAAACAAAATTGTTATATAATCTAGGCATATGATCTTCTCTTCAGGGAAGGAAACTTGGCATTCGAGCTATCCTTATGAAACATTAATTAGGTTATTTGTAAACCAATGGTGTCGCCTTCGCCCTCTGTTCTAAATCCTTCGATGGAGGTTTTACTTCACTCTGAACGTGTTCCCCATACAACTAAGAGTTTTCGACCTTGTCACAGAAAAAGGGTATCAAGTGTTAAACGAAGGTTTTAATTCGGTTGTTCCTCTCGGAAGCAATTGTGACAGTAAATGATATCAATCCTTGTTGCTTTTTTTTTTTTGTAAACACATTTCAACTTGCAAGAAAGGTCAAGATTCTTTAGTAAAAAACATTGCAGGTTTTATTAAACTAAAATATTTATAAGGAACTTCCAAATCCGTCATTTTTTAACGTTTCCAGTTTCCAATTTGTGTATTTGACTGGTATCAAACAATCACGTGTAAAATTATTTAAAATTTTCGATAAGTTTGACGGAAATATTTTTATAAATACAATCCGCCTTCATTTTAGCTTTTTTATGGAAATGCTCCAAATAGTAAAGGAGCAGGAGCATTTTCAATGACTTAAGAATATTTAAAGCTTTTTAATATTCTTATTTTTTGCTTATTGATGCATTTTCAATATCATTTTTTAAAATTTTCATTATGTTGTAATGAATATAAGTGGAATTAAAATATTCGTAAAAAAACCTTAATTTTTTTTTCTAAAATCTTATGAAGAAATTTACATGAATATTATTCGAATTTTTCGAAACTAATTCGTTGAACAACTTAAACTTTGGATTCTTTTTATCATGATATATAATATGTTTATAACGTTTTGGCCATATCTTGGTAAAAACTAATTGTAAAGGATTTAAGTGACTTGAGATATGTTGCAAAAAACGAAAATATTGGATGATTTCGCAGGGGGGGGGAAACAAATATGGATGAATCTTATCACATTTGCGTATGTTATCTACGTATAAGATAAGAGTACTAGAGTTAAATCACTTCAATTTGAACCCTAAGTTCATTGTACTTTTTCATCACAGTAAAAAAAAGGTAAAATTTCATTCCTCGAAACAGGAAATCATGCGTAATCAATAAAACAGTTTCTTCTCTCGTTAACCTTGGGAATCGGGTCGAACGCACTTTTGTCAGCTTGGTTCTTCACTTTTTGTGAGAATCTCGGCGAAAATGTGAAGGCGCGGTGAATTAACTGGAACAGCGCTCTGTGGTTGCAGATGTAGGTCAGATCCATGTCCACCCCCAACAAAAACTATCGCTTCGGAACGCTGCCTTTTGAGACAAGACCACTTCCTCACCTGTTGAACAAAAGTGTCTGAAGATTCTTTTAGGAGATACTGGCTTTTTGTTTAGGATTTTTTTTTTTCAAAAGCATTAATTCATAATCGAAGCTACAGATGCTTATTGAATTTTCAATTAAGAATCTTATCTAACTGCAATGTGACCTGTTATACTGCGGAAATGTAAGCAGTTCCATTCTTATTTAACGGCCAGGAGGAATATTGATTATATGGGATTGATTTGGCCTGGGATTGTTGTGTGTATTGATTGTAGTGATTGTTGTGAAGTGTTGGTAGCTTTCACATTTTTCATAGAATAAACAGGGTGTTTTTGCTCGTATTGTTTTAATAAATTACTTCTGTCGTACATATTTTGAATAGCGATGACTAAGCTTACAAATTTTCTTTCTTTATTTTTTTTGTTTGTAAATAAAGAATAGACGGAAAAAATATTGTAATTGTAACAAAATTCGAAATCAATAACTTGTTACATGAAGCTGTATATTTCTACAAGGTGTTGAAGTTCATCCAAAGATTGCCAATTTTTCTGGCTGTTCAAATGTAAATTAATGGGATGACATCGAAACAAAAAGACTTTGATGAATGAAATTTGGTGCTCAGATGTATACAAGATTTGATTAGTTTTTGGTGTTTATCAATTTCGAACTATCTCTATAATAGAAAACTTTTGTCGGTCTATAAATCGGTCTTTTGCATGCATAAAAATGTAACATCTCATAACATATTTAAATATATGTAATAATAAGGTTAAATAAATGAAATTTTGAATGTCATGTTTTATTTGCAATTGCAGTGCTGTATAAAATCTGATTTCAGTAGATTCAATAAAAGGTGACTACTTTTCTGCATTTTTATATTTATCGCAGCAAAGCGATTATTGCCAAATATCGCACGCTAACGGTCCTGATTTATTTATCATCCAAACTTAGTTAATTAGTGCCCAAGTACCTTTAATAAAAAAATACAAGAAAAAAAGTTTGAGGATATCTCTCCCGTTGACTATATTTTTATTCAAAATCTAAAAACTGTATTTGATACCCTTTCAATAACATTTACTGTTATAAGTTCCATATGTACACAGAACGGCTAAATACATAAATTACAAATTGGGACTAGAAATAATATCTCATAACTACAGTAACATATAACTGTATTCGGAAAAAAGTATCCAAATTATGCAATTATATATTAAATACTAAAATTATCATAAACTCCAATAGAAGCATTTGAAGGATTTATTTTTCAGAAAACGAATTCAAAACTAACAAATCTTTGTTGTAAATCAAAATGATTTCTTATGAATATTCACCGCTTTCCTTTTGCAATTTTTCTTTAGCCGAATTGCATGCTTTATTTGTTACTCTTACTACGAATGTCTTATGTCATCGAAGCAGCAATTATGTTTTGTAATTTATATTTTCCTGTGATATATCGCAGATACACTTCCGCCATAACAAGCCATAGCAAGTAGTACACATTGTGTGATGGATTATGAGGAAATATAAATTGCTAATAGAAACGGAAGTCCGAAAAATTATTCAGCGACTGAGTAAATAAGAAGAAACTCCGTTCTTTGTTTGAATTTTCAATCCTAGGGTGAGCTCTTTAACATTAGAAGTAATAATTATATAATTGAAAATTTTTTGTTAGAAGAAATGTGATTAATACCATATTTGTTTCAAATTTAGAGATTACTTTTGAAAATGATTATGACCAAAAACAGTTAATACTCCATTGTCAGTTCTACCTCCTGATACTGCCACAATTGATTTAGACGGAGATTGGTATATTTAGCTTTATTTCACAGTGGTCATTAGTTTTGAATTGCAAAAAGAATGCTAACAGGCATACTAAGCTAAAATTGTAGCCACAAAATGACTTCATGTAACCACAAATGACTTATGAAGTCATTGCGTAGCATTTGCGTGCATGTAAAAGGTTTGACCGATAGTCATCCCACGGACGGACTTGGTTTCAAATTTGATGCAGGTATACACTTTAATTGATAATTCTGTGAATTAAATTTTATTTACCGAGCTTTCTTCGTTTTGTAATAGTGCATATAGACACCTGGACAGATACACGTCCTATGAATAGATATAATTCAAAATTTTATAGAAATGAGCAGATTTGGAATAGACCATATATTTAGTTTCATCTGTTTAACCAAGATTGTTTTAAGTTGTACTTATAGTCACAATTATAAAGCTGTGTATTTGGGATTCAAAAGGATTGTCAGTAATAATCGAACTCATAATGAAACACTTTCTGTTTGAAATACAGCAATTAGGCAAAATCTCGTTTTAATTTGAAAGATCATAAAAATTATGGATTTTCAAAGATAGATACTATTACTTTGTGTCATTAAACGAAAAAGTAAAAATCATTACTTACGAAATGCTGTTGTTGATGCAATGAATCAACCCGAAATTAATATCATGCTTCGATACTATGAACCAAAAACTTAAATTTCTGTAAGCTTTTTGTGAAGTCATGATGACGACGACTACAAGCGCATTTTTGATTAGACAAATGCAGTTGTGTTTTTAAATAATTATGAAGTTGATCTTTTTATGTTCCCTTTATGGCATATGCCAATAAAGGGCACAAAGTTACAAAAAATCTTATAAATGAGTGCTTTTTATTATGAAAATAAAATCATTAACTTCAAAATAAGTGAACATATATGCTAATGTCAAGTTGGAAAATTATTGAATTGTGGCGAAGTTTTGTTCTACAATCCATTTGGAATTGTAGAAAAAATCACATGTGGGAAATACAGAAATCAAAATGAAAAATCTCTAAGTGTCTCATCTGAAATTTGCATCTTAAATACTAAGTTGGTAAAATTCTGAAATAATTCGATCATTTTCCAATTCAAAATCCAACTGTTCCACATGAATATTTCTTTTAAAACGCATTCAAAAATCTAAACATGTTGGCTTAGTTTTATCCAAAAAGAAATTTTGCGTGAAGATAAAATCCACACTACTTAGGGAAAAAACTTGATAGGAAAAATTTAAATTGATTGTTTAAAGGAAAAAAGTATAGTTTGCGTGATTCATTTTGACAGTAAAATATCAAATCTCTCCTTTTGTATCCAGATAATTTAATTTTATATTTATATTATTTAAGCATTTTAATTATATCGTATACGAAGTGTGCAAAGACAAATTATTGTAATCGTAAAAAAATTCGAAATTCTGATTTTTATAATTTTAACTATAAAAATCTTTGTGAATCTGAAAAGCACAAGTTTTGAAAGATTTTAGTTTCATTCAAAATAACGAAGTAAAATGCACTGCATGTAAATATTGATCTCAAATACGTTCTAAAATGAATTGAATTTAAACTAAAGATTTTTCAATTAATGTAAATTATTTAGACCATCGTTTAGTAGAAACGATGGTAGTAAAAATATTGCAAAATCAATTTTAACGCTAATAAATATGGTGAGAAACTCTTAATTTTTAATTAAAATTTCTATTAGGTTATAACAAAAATAGATAAATGTACATTCCTGTCCTCCAAAGTATATCTGTGCCAAAAGTAGTACTCTAAATCAAATGATCTGTCATATACAGCTCCAATATATACACAAAAACCCAAATATTTTTTATTATCATTAGTACAAATACAGATTGGTTGAATTCATAAGCGACTCTATTAAATTAAATTCCAAACCACATAAAATTTTGATCAGCATAAACTTTAAATTATGAAAAACGTATTGAAATGTCCATATTTTCTTATCGCTATGTGAGGTATCAATGTCGGATATTCCGTTGTTTTTGCGTCAAATTTGCTTTGATTTTTAATTCTTTTGCAAATGCAGTCGCTTTATTTATCACTTTTCTCTTTCAAACTGTTTTCAGATTCACTCCAGGGATTCTTAAGAAAATTCCAAAATTTCAACCACAAGTTTACAAAACATTTCACTTGTATTTTATTGAGAATGGTGTCGATTTCGCCAATAATTTTGAAAAAGATTGCATCATTGACCTTGACTTTATATTATGCAATTTATAATTTATTTCCTTTTAGGAAAGCATAGGATTTTCCCAACTTCACACCAGTTCTTTTTGTGTGTACGTGTGAGAGCTAAAAAAAAAGACGATAAATATGGAAACTTTTCGTAAAAGAGAAGAAAGGCATTCTTATAAAAAAAAATGCGGAAATTTTCAATTTCAAAACTCGAAGCACCTTAAGAAAAATTAAATCTTTCAATGTGAATTAATGTTGGGTGACGTTATATAACTTTGATATTTTGTATGGACCTGTTAAAGTA
This sequence comes from Argiope trifasciata, assembly GCA_026543055.1. Lineage (NCBI taxonomy): Eukaryota > Metazoa > Arthropoda > Arachnida > Araneae > Araneidae > Argiope > Argiope trifasciata. The sequence goes on from JAPMOQ010030048.1 coordinate 4,158,460, forward strand.
TCGAATTCAATCTTAGAATATCAGTCACTCGATATCAGTTTTTGGACTCGATTGATACCAGTGAATAATTTTGACATCATTTGTTTTATATTAATATGATACAAAGTATTAGCTCGATATAACTTACTTCCAAACCCAGCCACCTCTACGTCATGCTCATCTGTGATGTTTTTTAACACGTTCACTGCCACTACACACGCCTGTATCAAGACCATTTATCAAATTAGATGACCCCTGTTTTGCTATCTTTTGACTGTAGTAGAGATGGTGCATCGAATAACATAGATGGTTGGTACAATTACATATTATTTGTAACGCAATGAATGTGTTAACTATATGAATTTCGTTACTGCCATTTTACTAAATATATTGATGTTATTATACAGTTGAAGAATTCCCCTTTTCCCCTGTTTTACAGACATCATGAAAGAGTGTGTGTGTGTGTGTGTGTGTGTGTGTGTGTGTGTGTGTGTGTGTGTGTCTTTCCTTTTCTCGCCTACCGCCAGTCACTATCAAAGCCAGGCCACCCGCATATCATTAATATATCTTCCTAAGAAGAATAATCATACTTTGATTCATCATTATCAGTTTGGAATTATATTCATGTGAGTATCAGCTACCAATTTTGCCGCCAATATGAGAACTGATACCCATCAAGTATCGGTTCAACTCTAAATTAATTGTAAATCAACATAAAATTAATTATCCAAAATTGAGATCCGTCCTGATCATCTTTGTGGACTTCTGTACTAATCAAATGTCTATAGACTTTTTCCAGACAAATTCATTATACAATAAAAACAAATTCGTCTTCAATAAATATTCTGAATAGATCCTTTATAGAACCTTGAAACAGATCGAAATGAATTTTCATTTACTCAATTAATACAGGCATGAACTCATTCATTTTGAAATGGATCAAAAGGACTTTTCTTTTACTCAGTTTTACTTAATCATCAAAATTATGAAGCAAGTTTTCCTGACTCAAATGCAGTACAAATTAGAATTGAGCAACATCACAACTTCTGATATGTTAATATTGTTTTGGGCTGGATTTTAAGTCTTGATATTGGTATAATGGAAAGTAACTTTTTAAAATGAATGCACAAGCCAGAAGACTGGTTTAAAATACCATATGTGTTTATGTTGCTTTATGGAGTCTATACTGTCATGATGGATGCCGGAACATTAAATACCACATTGATCTTGTCTGTTGACTGGAAAGTACTTCACATAACATAAACATTTTTTCCTATCTATGTAGTATTATGTAGTAATAGTTAAATAACGACATGTTTGACATTTATCGGTATATTTGGTGTTACAAATTTGGTATTTATTTTTTATTTGGTATTATTATTTTGAATTTTAAATCCTAATATTGCATGAAAAATTCTTTTTTATAATATTGGTTCAAACTGAATTGAAAATTGAGGTAATTAAACTGCGAATTATTAGAAAATCCTGTTGGATTTCCTAGCTAAGCGAAAAATGTACTGCCGTTCACAATGATCAAGATTTATTTTAATATAAAATAACACTATAAAAATTTTTTTGGTGCTATTAGAAATGCAATTTTAATTTAATTTTCATATTTCTTCATAAGATTTAAACTATGTCTGATTTCAGAATTGTAGCAGATATGGTACGGACTTGGAGGGAAGATCTTAGCCTCGGGGCATAAATGTGTTCTAAATTCGAAGCCAGATTTCATCTAGTCACCGGGTGGTGCAAGTGGGCCTTGCACGCATTTAAATCCCTCGGTAGTAAATGCCCTTATCCATAGATCTGTATTTAAAGACGACCTCTACCTTTATTTATTTCAATTAACTTCTTCTTTAATATAAATTTAGGTATCAAATTCTGTAGTTCGATGCGTACGCTCTTTCCTTTCATTTCTATATCCCTGAACCACGGGCACGTTGTGGTAAAGTGACAGCGTCATGATAGAATTTTAGATTCTACACTGAATTTATATATCAGGTTCACGCTAAATCTGATTCTGTGTAACATATACATTTTGGGCACATTAACGTTGGTAATATACCAAATTTCATTGATCTCATTACTTGCGTTTTTATATTTATCGCGTTTATATAATATACATTTGAAATGTCAGATCAACGAACTGTCAACACGTTCACGATGTGTTACAAAATCTTTCATATCTATTGTTTTCGTAATACACCAGAATTCATCCATCTGCTTTATCTCTTGTCACACACACTTCTTGTTATATTTGTATAATATACACTTGAAACACCTTATCAACCAACTATCAACATGTTTACAGATTTGTATCAAAATCTTGAACATATCATCACTTCTGATAATAAAAAAAATAAAACTATGTGCCAGATTTCATCCATCTAGATTGTCTCTTGTTGAGCTCATTTCCGTATAGTTGGATTTAGAAATTGATACTCATCTTTAATTTTTTTGGAAAAAAAGCTACAAGCTTAATTTTATTCATTTAACACTATTTTTTGTGTCTGTTTTCGTATATACCCACCGATACAATTCTGAAAATAATTTTTTTTTTACTCAATAAAATCTAAAACATGGAGATGCGTTGAAATATTATAAGTATTTTTCAACGATCATATATTTTCTGGAAATCCGCATACAAAAAAAAAAGATAAAAAAATGTGCATAACAGATCAAATCTGTTTTCCATCATTTTGCTAATAAAACGCATTTTAAATATTCATATTGAAAGCACATTCGTTAATTGGTTGAAGATCTTTTCAAAATTTTATTAAGATCTTATTTTCATCAATTAACGAACGAGAATTAGATAATTGTCAAGTTATTTCGCAACCCTTAATCTAAACATGGAACTACTTAGAATTAACGAAATGATTTCATCAAGTCCTACGCATTGAAATTCCTTATCTGCACTCACGAAATTTATTTTCAACTTCATTTTCAAGTAATAATGTCCTTCGTGCTCTTAAAAACGATTATTAACTGTCGCAAAGTATGAGTTAAAGTTCATAAAAAAAAAATGAAATACCAAGATCGTTTCAAGGTCAAATAGTTTTTAATTTCTAGTGATATATATATATATATATTTGTACTAATGGATGTCGAATGTGGATATTAATAAATTCCTTATATCTCGACATTTGTCGAGTAAAGTTATAAATCTACAGGTCTGCTAATGGAAAAATTCCATTAAAAGGTTAATGAATTTACCTCTGACCGATATTTCCATTTTTATTTTAGGAAACAGATTGTCTTATCCAGCCGCAGATGAAGAAATATATCATGCACCATTCGATTGAAATTTTTTTTCCTTTTATATAATGAAAGAAAAAAAATTATTCATTTAATTTCGACTAAATATACTTTGAAATTCTACATTTGCGAAATCCAGGTATTCGCAATAAAAATTCAAATATTTTAAGATTTCAAACCAGTTTTATTTACAGAATGCTGCTAAAATTCTATGGAATAAAATGACCAATATAATAAGATTTTTTATAGAGATAGGTTTGCTTATTTTCCCTTTTCTCCATTTAAACTTTTTTTTAAATGGACCGATTTTTTCACTTTTTATAATTAAAGGATGAAATGTTCTTACATTTTTGTAAATATTCGTATATAATAAAATATTTTTCGCATTTTTTTCTAAAATTAATGTTAAAAAAATATTTTGCATTTTTTTTCTGATATTAGTGTTAGTAAATAAACTATTTGGAAATTTGTTTTTTAGTGTTAATATAATAAAATATTTTTAATTTCTTTTCTATTCTCAAAATAAAATAAATTTAGAATTCAAAATGAAGCAAGAGAAGAAATGCATTTATTTTTTCAGACAGGACCAATTTCAGTTTTTCATTTATGAGATTAATTAATCCGCATATCTACACTTTCTCTATGCTTCGACATACGAAACTGAAATAACTAAATTTATTTTATCGAAAAAATTAATGAAGGATTCAGTTAACATCCTTTTCAGTTTCAAGTGTTAGCACAATACCACCTCAAGATAAGGATTCTAATTAATGTAATTAATTTTATTGTTACAAACACACTATGTAGCCATTATATATCAAAGGGTATCACTGATAAAAAAAATTAAAATAGCTTACAATGAAAAGTTTAAAATCTGGATAGTTAATTAATGACAGGGTCATATAAATTTGAGAAGAAATTTCTTTCAAAATGGAATATTCAAAACTATCTTTACAATTAAGTTTTCGAAAATTAATCGAATGCGTTTGTTTTTGTTATTGTACGTCTTTTTTTATGTAGAAAATAACAATTTGAATAGAATACGAAAAAAGCTTTCAAAAGTAGAATTCAAAGATGAAACTGCGCAGTGCATTTTTTCCCCGCCAGTCCGGATGTCAGAAAAGAATATATTATGTAATATCGGATCTCAGCCCGAGGAAATGAACGTTGCGGAAAAAAAGAAGTTCCGCTCGAGTTTTTCTCTCTCTGGGAAGTGCCTTCGGAACAAAAAATAGTTGCAAATTGTAGGAAAGTTATAGAAACAAAATTGCGTTTAATTTATTTTTCGTGAAAGGTTAAGATGATATACTTAAGATTCGTGACTCGCAAAATTAAATTAGCATATATTCTCATTCTGTAACCTTAACAAATTAAATTCAAATTTATGTATTTAAAGATTGTTGATTTAGCTTGTATGAAAATGTATAGTTTTTTCAATTTTGGAAAAATTTGGCATGATAAGATTGCAAATTTGAAGTCAAATATAGATCGTTGTTAACTTTACAAAGTCCAAGTTTAATTAAAGCAAATTAAATAGAAATGCTATATTTGTTGCTATCAGTTATTTTTTCCTAAATTATTATGATCATATTAAAAAATTATTGCATCACATCAAAATTAATGATAATTTGCATTTCAATATTCAATTTTTTTCTCTAATATTAATATTTAATGGCCGTGCTGACCTTGTGGTAAAGTTCCAGATTCTGTCCGGAGAATTTCATGTTTGAAGCATGACGGCATTAAAGATTCGCCGCTTGCATTTATTACTTATGTGCTTGCATTTATTACTTATGTGCTTG
>JAPMOQ010030048.1:4163511-4187822 GCA_026543055.1 Argiope trifasciata
ACTTATGTGCTTGCATTTATTACTTATGTGCTTGCATTTATTACTTACGTGCTTCCATTTATTACTTACGTGCTTGCATTTATTACTATGCTGTCATGATCCAAAAGTTCCCCTATCTGTGTGGCATAGAATTTTGGAAAAGGAGGGTTGACATATCAAGTGACCGAGATTCAAAATTGACATCAGTTTCAAAATAGCCCTAGAGTTGCTTCAGTTATTAAACCGGCGTTGAGTTTTATCAAATATTTTTTTATTGAATCAGATATTATTTAAAATTAATGTTTATTATTGTAGACAAATTTAAACCGATTTCTTTGTTCCATCAAACGATTCAATTGTCTGTTTTTGCCGGCTTTAAAATTCGTATTAAAATAACAATTTTTCTGGACACGAACTCTGAAATAGAACCTTTATTCCGTAGTGTAGCCAAATTTTTTAATCAACCATCTCAGTAATTTGTAGTAAGCTGATTACATTAAATTCATATTCCGTCGAGGCTTGATTACACCAGGAATTGTGAAACGTAATTGAATCATACTATTACGAGCTCTATAAACTGAAAGTATTGTAGCTTATTGGCATTATATTTGGTAAGCTGCACTTGAAGTTATCATTCACAAAATTTCTACTTTTTTCTGGGCAACGCAGGAGTTTTCCTGGGGAGAATTAAAGATTGCTGCAATCGTCAGAAAACAAATTGCTGTTCTGTCTGAATGAGAATTGCGTGCTCTCTTCATTATTTTTGACAAAGTATTGAACATGATTGAGAATCTGAGCTAATTTACAAAGTAGCATCTTGAATTGTTAACCATGTTTTGTATACGAACTAAGAGTAATCCGCAGACGGTTGAATCGTTTATAAATAATTATATATATTTGTAACTAATTTCTGTAAATGTGCTTTAATGCCATAATAATTAAAGTCTAATCAATATATGAACCCATTTTAACAGTAACAATATTTATTCTTTGGAAAATATATTATCCCATAAGTGCGAGGAAATTCAAAACAATCTTTTAATAAGGAAAAAATGCATTTACAAATTAATAACGTGGTCTTCTGATCAGTGCTACAGTGGTCATAGAGGGTGAAGGGGATAAAAAGGTTAAGATTGTCAAGATACTAAATTTAGGAGATGTCTAAGAAACAAATTTAGTGTTTGTCATTTTAAGGGAAAATGTGAAAGGGATGATCAAAAAATACCGTGCCCCAAACAGCTTTTATTATAATATAATATTCAATGGGTACTGAAGAGATTGCATATTATGCGTACAGCAGGAATGTATTCAGCTGCGCATTTTTCAGCTGAAAATAAGATTTACTGCCACAGTGAAACATTTAATGAATTAAACATTATATGAAGAATTATGTTTTTCATATAGCTATGACGTTCTATGAATTTTCTCGATTTATAATATAGTCTCAAGAGATGACGAGGATGTATTTTTAATGGTAAAACTTATTTATAAATATTTTTATGCAAATTCATATTATAAATACATCAATATTATTAATAATAATAAATTAATTTTATCTAGTAAAATATTTAGGGGAGAACGTGCATTCTGCTTAAATAAAGTAAAAAAAAGCACAGAAACTAGTCGCCATTGTAAATATTTTTGAATAAATTTATTGATTATTTTAAACTACATATTTCTGCAAAAAAATTCATTCGACTTCTGAAAATTCATAAGTCTCCATTTTACCTTTTTAGCGTTAATATTTTATCCTTTTTCTCATAAGAATGACTTAAATTTCCTAGGAATATTTTGACGAATTAAACTGTTGGTTGATTACAGCTTTAAACTTTAAATGACTTAAAAAATACACATATTCAATTCAATCCGTATGTTAAATCTGGACCCAAGAAATCCTCAAAATAGCATAGTGCTTTTGGCCTAGTAATGCTGTGCCATTCGCAATACATTAATTTATTCGTTTCTAATTACAAACAAGAATGGATTAAAAATACATATTTAATTTACAACTGCATACATTTAATTTGTTCTTTTAATGATTAGCTGTCTTCAGCGGTCAGCATTTTTCAAAGATTATCAGGTATTTACTGAGTTCCCATTAATAATCTTGGTTTCTAATTTAAATAACTAATCTTAATCTTGAGTAGCTTTTAATTATACATGTTATTATATTTTGGGAAATCACTGAAAAAAAAAATTTTTAAAAATTGCAATTAAGTTTTCATCTTAAATTATATTTTTTTAAACCCCATGATTTTTACCTAATTTCTACCAAGCATTTCTGCTCAACCAACTTACACAACATTCGTAGTGCAGATTCGAGAAGCTTCGATTGATGCAACGTCACAAAACCATGCAACTCGATTTCATCACCGCACTTTATCTTATCTATAATTGGTTAATTAATATTTATACGCAACTTTTATGAAAATCACAAGGAGTATTTGTTACGAAAGAAACCCCGAAAACGTTCTAATTAGTCGAATGTAAAAATTACTGTGATTGAAAGATACGCGTGCTCTTAGAAAAGACATGAATGTATTATTTTGGTCAAATACACAAGAAAGAAAAAGAAAAAATATCATAGGCTTAAATTAGTTGAAAATAGTTCCCTTTTTAGCTCTCTATTTACTGCATATTTGAAAAACGATTTCTTGTGCATTAATTTGTTATAAGTAATAATATACATTCCTTAAATTCTGAATCTCATATTGCTATCGAAATTCATATCTCATTTCAGACTACTGAATTATAACTAATAAATTACTGAATTACTCGTTTCTACTTTATCACAATGAATATATACTAATATAATGAAATTAAATAACTAAGAGAATAGAATAACACAATTTTCATTTTACGGAATCGCAAAACATTTTTTGGATTCTCCGTTCTCTTAAAATGGCATGTAAATCAGCGACCAGTAGTCATCTCAAATCTTTCTCGTACACATTCTAATTCTCGTACACAAGATGCGAAATAAAATGACAAGCAATAATCATGAAATGTCAATTTTTAGCGTGAAAGGGCATTTTTTACTGATCCTATTATGTCATCTTTGGCGAGATTTTTGACGAATAATCTCTGGCATGGGAGTTAATAGTATCCGAAAATCGAATTTGTGTTTTCACTAGACGCTTAAAACAGAAATTTGATGCAAAACATTACTTGTAGTTACAAAATCTTATACCTAATTTAATATATTTAAATCATTGCATTTTTGAGCTATTTCATTAACACGATTTTGAAAGCATTGACCAACAGATGATCAATCTCTAATTCGACTTGGCTCAAAATTGAGAAGTGATTATATTGTAAATATTAAATACACGCATCGAATTTTGTATTCTAGCTATCTTCCTATGTTCGTTTTGTAGTTAAAGTATTAACTTATTTCAGAACCGCTGGATAGACCAATTTTCCCAGTAAAAATTTCGAGCGATGGTTTAAATAAATGAAATTTGGTATTTTGTATTGTTAAAATTGCAACTTTGTGTCAAGTTTTTTTAATGTATTTGCAGTCAGTGGAAGTGTTTTCTTTTAAATTTTTTTGCCTTACTTTTTAATAAAACTTGTAGTTAGCGTAATTTTAAATTTCCAACTTAGGGTGTATGCACACACTTCGTTCAAAATATCGAATATTTTTTATTACTTTAAAATGTTCTGATTCTTTAATTTTCAATAAATGCCAATATGTTGTCAATATTCGGAACATTTCTCGAATTATAAGGAATTATCTTGAGGTACTTTTACTAAAAATTCTTTTTTCGATTTTTTTAAACACATTTTATAAGAATATTTCTCCACTGTGTTGCTTCATTCAAACAATAACTCAACAAAAAATAAACCAAACACAATTATCTATGTATCAAAATAATCTGAATGAAATAGTGGCATTTTTTGTGCCTCAATCAAAGCAGCATTTATAGGAATAAATTTTTAATAGCTATTTAAAAGTTAAAATAACAGAAAAAATGTCACTTTTTCTATCCATCATTAATGAAAAAATAGTTGAAAAAAAACTATTTTTTCTATAACTTGATTGAGATAGACAGCATGAAGATTAATATTAAATATAATTTCGGACTGAAATTATGTGTGTGTACAAATTAGAATTTAAGATATCATGTTTAAAAAGAATGTTAATTAGCTCGTGAAATATAATTTTATCTCAATGAAATGAGTTTAAATTTACTACCTATCTACTGTGAAAAAATTGTATTTTTAAAGTGAAAATTTTAAAAAGTTAAAATTTTAATCTTCTAGTGTGTATGTACATCTTAACTTTCTTTTGTACGAAGTATAAAAAATTTATAAATGTCTTAAATTTGCGAAGAACATAATGTTAGAAATTGGTGATTTCTAATGCACTGCATCATATTAAAACTACATTTCTAATATCACCATATTCTTTAAAAATAACAAAAGCGGGAAAAAGACAATGATGTATGCATGATTTTTTGTTTCATTTATAAGTTATCAAGATCTGTATATCTATCTGCCAATTATATTTTGGAAAATTAATGACTTCACTGGGTTTTTAATGCTTCAATGATTTTTCATAATATTGCTTCGTAGAAAATATTATTATTATATAATAAATTATTTTAATCTATTTATGTAAGCTTAGTTTTCAATTGTAGTTTCCATTGAAAGAATTATTTCAGCATTAGTAATAGAATATATATTTTATTGATATTGGAAATTTTTATTCAGTCAAAATATACATTTTAAAAATAAACTCCAAGTTATTTCCACTGCTTTCCATTCTGTTATTTTAAGTAAATACTTCTTTTACTTAAATTCCTATCAAATCCTACTAACATAATTAAATTATTTTGAATTAAATTTTTCTCTCTTTATTGGAATGTGTAAAAACTACTTACTCTTGCTTTTCGATTAAAACAAAAAAAAAAAATTGCAAAATAGCAAGCATATATTATTTTTAATAAAATAAATTCATTGATGAAATTCTTAAGCTTTCAATCTTATTTCAGATTTTATTACAAGTAATTTTTTCAAATTGATTTCATGTATATTAATTTCTTCATATATAATATATGTATAATATGTATAATATAGAGTAATATAATATAGTATATAATATAATATAATATATAATATTTATGTATAATATAGAGAAAGTATAGTAACCAAGAAAAAATTCGAGCTTGAGATTTCGACGAATATCCATATTTTAGCTCTTTCTGAATTCAAAAACATATTGGAAAATATCCATCTCTGACAAAGACAACTCAAAAGCTTCGATCTAGACAAGAGAAATTTGGTTTACGACCTTCAAACCAAATTTACAAATTTCTATAAAATTCACAATAAAATCTTTTCAGAGAAAGTTCATCTGTCCGAATAACTGCAAAATATAATTAGATAAATTCGGTACACATATTTACAACATATATTGTAGATACATGTCGAATTGAGCCAAATCCAATAACGGGTTGATTATCGGTCAATTTGTAATTTCAGAAACAAGAAAAGTTAGATAATTCAAAAACGTAATGATTTAAATACACAAATTTAGTATGGGAATTAGTAACTACAAATGCAGTTTTGAGTCAAATTTTTGTTTCAATTGGTTGATAAAAACGTGTCTAAACCACAAGTTAACTTTTGGTTACTATTAACGGAATACCAGAAATCAATCGCCAAATCCTAGCCATTGATCACACGATAAATTCAGTCAAAATGCTAAAAATGCGTATAAAGTTAATATTTTGTAACTGTTGTATGCCAATACCATATAAGACATTTTCTGGGATAGCAGCTTTATAAGAGAATATGCGAGAAGTTTTGGAGAAACCACTTCTTTTGGTTCTTAAATTTTTCAGTGTTCATTTGGAAGAGGAAAATGATGATTTCATTCCTTTCACATTTTCAATAGCCTTTGTTGTTGAAAAAAAATTCCCTCTAACATTTGGCTCCGTGATATTTCACAAAGACGAAACAATTTAATTATCAAGTTTAAAGGATTGAAGACTGGATGCCTACGAATAATTTTTCTTCCTTGTTGAGTCTAAATTAGTTTTTAATTTGTTTTTTATTCTGATGTTTTGCAAGCATGAGAAAATGCAAAGTTTGAATTTCCAGACTATTCTTGAAATTTCATGGTAATTTCATCAACTAAGCATTTTTGTTTCGCAATCTGTATTGTCTCGTTTCTTGTTCATGTCTCTTAAATTGTGCATTATGACTATTTAAATGACAAAATCATAATGATGCCATTGTAAGAATTCTAATGATCTAGTTATTTGGGCCTCATGCTTGGCGAGATTTAAATGTGGTTATCATCAAAGATTTCTGTATATTCAAGTCTCGTAAATCTTCAACCTGAAACAAACAAAATGTTCTATTTATGTGATTAATTGAAAGCATTTGTGAATTATATTTCTCTTCAGAAATGTAGTGCATCTTAAAATATTAAAGCTAAATGAATTAAACTTTGTTTATTAAATAGCCAAATATTTTCCAGAAATAATTTTTTATAAACTTTGTTTTATTTATTTTGTTTAAAATATTAATGTTATTCTGTAATAAGAAGATTTAAACAGTATTTGGTAAGGGACGGATGACAAACTGTACCAAATAACTGAAATTCTGGCAAGATTTATGACATCAAATCTAAAAGGGAAAACTTCGTTACTAGGGAAAGTTATCAATGACTATATTGTGTTGCTAAGAAATTCTAGGCAAGGCCAGATCTTAATTCAATTGAAATTAATTTCTATGTTGTTTATCTATCATCAAAAACCTTACATTACTTAATTACTTAGTAGTTACTTTCAAAAGAATATTACTATATTAAGGAAAGTTAATTATGATATGTTTATCATATTTTCGGATTATTAATTTTTCACTATGTGTGTATCGTATTGTATGTAATGAGATATAAATATTTTGAGTTTATACTCTGTAAAGTTGAGAAAAAATGAATCCAAATCTCTATATTGTCTCCTAAGAGAGTGATCCATTTGGTATAGCGTGAAATTATAGAAAAGTTGAAGACACTTTCGTTATTTGTCCTAGATATCGATTTCATAGTATAATACAGCCCTGAGTACCGACCTAATGTGGCAGAAGGACAGGCAGGATGACAAAAAAACGGGATAGGTAGGTAGTTCTATGAACTCATTTCTTTGCCCACCATTATATCCAAACTCACTGTTATAATACGTATTTTCTCTCTTCTTATTGAGTACTAAGCTTTCCATTCATCTCAAGCCATATAGATTGTGAACGCGGCTGACGCTTGGTGAGGCATAGAAGTTACTGAAGAAGGTGTATTGGTAATTCCTTTATGTTTATAAAACCGCACTACATGTTAGAAAATAATGAATTTGATAGAATACAAATTAAATATATAAACTGTTCGAATTTTAACATAAATCCTTCTAGGCCTAATTGAATAACTATGAAAGAAAACTAGTCTGGATTGCATAAATGTCAGATAATCGCGAACTGGATATTTAGGAGAGGGAGTACTGTAGCATGAAGTTGATCTTTAGATAGCCCTAGTGTTGTTTTAAAAAGTGGAACATAAACTTAACCTAATATAATCAACTCATACACATGTGAATATAGAAATGTTCTCAGGTTGACTTTAGCTTTGAAATCACTATATCAAATTCATTTCGGCCAAAATTCGTCCGTGCAACTAGGTACACATTATAGCTGACGTACTATCAAACAGTTTTTGTTTTATGCGATAAAATAGCAAAAGAAATGTGTATCGTCTGTAGAATTATATTTATTATGTAATATTTCAAAATTATAAGGTCCATTAAAAAATAAATCTGATGCAGCTTTTAATGAAATGCAAACATATAAATTCTATCATCAAATTACCATCAAGTTCATTATTTTAATTTGGTTTGGTTTTAGAATCCATTGGGAATTTCTAATAGCTGCTTGAAGCACAAAATGTGACTAATGACAATTATACATCAAGAAACTTCTATTTCATTTTCTTGCTAATAACAAGTAATTTGCAATTAAATTCATTAAAAATAATTGAACTTCATTTATATTCTTTAAAATAAAAGATAGTTTTGAAAAATACTACAAATTACTACAAAAATCCTTTAAAAATACAGAAATGGTATATATAATTTGTTATTGAATGAAAAATTAAATTTTAATTTTTTTTAGTCATGAATTCCAAATAAATAAATCCTCATTTGCTAGTTTTCCGCTTTTGGATAGCCATTGTGGCCTGGTGGTAAGGTCTCGGCTTGGAAACAGAAAGGTTTCAAGTTCGATGCCCTATTATATCAAAGAGCCTTCGTGGTCTTCCATGTTATCATCGTTAATAGTGCGATTATAACAAAGGTTTTGTTCCTTTGTTAATCACATTGTATCAATTATAAATCACATTGTATTTTTAAAATACTACTGATTGAGGGGGAATTTTAAAAATAATTATTTGATGCGTTAATTTAAAAAGAAATAAAAGAGGAAATAATTAAAATATTTAAATAACGTATAAAATCTTTATTTTATTCCTATATTTTTAAAAACTTTCTCGAAATTTGCATTTATTAAAGTAAATATCACTTGTGCATGAAAAATTCAATAAAAATAAAATCAATTTTTTTTAAATCATAAAATTATTATAGGAAAAAACAAAATGTAAACTTGGGTGGCATTGGAAATTAACAAAGGCTATTCCACTGAATAATTTTCCCTGATTGAAGGATTTGCATTGATTTTTATATAAAAATTATTCCCGAGTAATTTAATAAAAGGGAAAAAAAAGACGGTTAATTTTATGAAAATATTTACATTTTCTTCATGATGCGGCTGAGAAATATCCGATTGTGTTAATCTTGAGTCAGATGACTGACAGGAAAATGAAAATAGGAATTGTTTTATATTTTGAAGAAAAACAATGTTTAAATTAATTTTTATACTTTGTTAAATCGCATTGAGTTGTCATGGAATATTTACAAACCTGCAATTTCAATTGATAATTTTGAAACAACATGATTTTGGGATTACAGAGGTTGCTCCGGCTTCTTATTATGTTATCAAAGAAAGAAAGAAAACAGAAAGAAACTATGGGTACGAGTGTGACTAAGAAACAATATACGGACTCCGATAAACAGCACGAGAGTCTCATAAGCTTATGGTGACTTCTCGATACCATAAACGAAAGGTCAAAGCCATGGTAGCCTGGTGGTAAGGCCTTAGCTTCGGAACCAGAGGGTTTCAGGTTTAAGATTCTACATAGGAATAGTCGTGTAAGCAAGTCTAAACCACATAAAGTCCGTCCGGGCCAAATACCATCCCACTAGTGAGGTGCGATGTGAAAGTTTGTAGAGGGGATGTCAGCACAGGTGGCATTCTTGTCATCTGACCGTTTAAAATTACGAAGTTGACCCCAAAATTACCCTAGTGTTTAAAAAGGGACGTGAATATAACTAAACTAAATTCCACTTCTGAATGTGTCAGTTTATGCCATATATTTTAATTATTCTTTAAAATTATTACTGAATGTACAATTTTCAAATTATTAGGATACATACTGATTGTATCAAACTATCGAATAATTTTTTCATTGAGTCAAAATATGACTCTGTTGGAGTTCATTGACTCAAACAATCATAATATAATTTATCAGGAAATTTGCCATGCAGATATCAAGGAATTTAACTTATTGTATTTATTTAACCTCGATATTAAAACAAATATAATAAGGTATTGATTTCGTTGCGAAAAATCAAGTTGTTGATTTCACTAAAGTAATTTTATATTTTCTAGTGAAAAAAGATTTTTAAAAATATATTTACAGCGACCACTTCCTTTTTTTTTTAGTATCTCGGAAACCTTCAAACTTCTGATGCAATATATATCCTCATATATCTTGCATTACATTGAAACATGTAAAATTAGATAGTTAAATATTTTTAGATTGCAAGATAATATCATTGCTAACAAAGATCTATTATATTTTAGACAGTTTTCCTCAAAGCACAATAAAAAGAAAAGCAATTACAGCTCTTATTTTCTTTCAACATGGCCCACCTATACTTTCACCTCTTTCCCTGTGTTTATAAATGTCATTTAACAAGTGTCGCTGCTTTTCTCTTTTTGTTGTAAAATCTCAGTCATTTGTGACCTTCAGATGGGTCCTTTCATCGCTTTTTTTTCAAATCATAAAAATTTCCACAGCTTTTGTAATGCCTTACTTACATCACTCACCGAAAGTATCGCGTGTTATTTACCACAATAGATGAGCGGAGATTTAAAGCCGAATCCGAGACATTTTGATTGGCATTGATTGTTATGGTCATGAATATTTTCTCTTCGCCAAAAATAACATGGCATGTTTGTTTTGCACAAAAACTGTTTTATCTGTTTAAAATGCTTCAAAGTTGCTATTCTAGAACTATTCACTTAAATCTTGTATGATGGCTTTTAGAATACCATATAAAGAAAGCATATTGTTCTCAAATTTTAATTACTAATAGAATAGGAAATGTAAAGAAATTCATATAGCGTTTTAAATAGGAAGTTCTAAATGTAAAAAAGTATTTTTGTTGCTTTTCCCCCTTCCCGAAAATAATCTTCCATTTTCGACTGCAAAATGTTGCAACATTTATTTATTTTTTTAAAGTAAGGTCCTATCATGCTAAAGAGGGAATTTTCAACATTCTCATATACAAAATTTGTAAAGTGTTGTGAGGATTAAGAAATTTGAGCTCGAAATTTTTATGATTTCCGTGTGTTATTCCGCAAGTTTGAAAAATACTTTTCTAATTACGGAGAACTTTAAGCACAATAACTCAAACTCTCTTCATCAAATTTAACAAGATATCTATAAAACAAAGATAGCTATACGGATAAAGATTTGGTGGACAGATTTAACAACTGAAATATAGATGCATTTAAAAATTTTAACCAAAATCCATCTGACAATGTGAACTTTCACAAGCTTTTAAATGTGATAATTCTAAAATTCAAGGATTTAAATATACACTGTTTGCAGTGTATGATCTTGTACCTGAAATTGTACTTTTGTATCAAATTTTGATATCAATCAGCCGGGAAAAATGATTTCTTAATGTAACTATTCAGCTTTCTGGTATTTATATATTAACCGCATCCCAATAATTAATCGCCAGACATTTTAAATTAATAGGATTTTTCTTAATCATTTAATGTACACTGTTTGCAGTGTATGATCTTGTACCTGAAATTGTACTTTTGTATCAAATTTTGATATCAATCAGCCGGAAAAAATGATTTCTTAATGTGCCGATTCAGTTTTCTGGTATTTATGTATTAACCGCATCCCAATAATTAATCTCCAAACATTGCAAATTAATAGGATTTTTCTTAATCATTGTTCATCCACGGATGCCATTAATAATACAAAAGTTAATTTATCAGAAAGTATGCGAGAAAATTTTGAGATTTCTTGCTCTGATTTATTTCAGTGAATGTTATTTTTAAAATATGATCATGAAAATGTAATTTAAAAATTTTATAAGATTAAACAATATTTTTGCATTTTTTTATCACATAATTGCTTATTATCTAAATAAACTGTTACTTTAGTCAAATTAGTTCATAATAAGTTCTTATTTTTCAATTATCGATATCAATTCTACAATTAATAATACATGATAGCTAAAAATCTTTATTTTTGGGGAACTTTTCAAGACCCCACTTGTGAGCTCTATTCTCAGTGGCTATTCGAGTGTCTTTCCTTTTTGAGTTTTACTCCAATCTGAGTAAAAATTAACCATTTAATATTCTGTATGCAACCATCTCTATAAAATGACACACACACACACACACACACACACACACACGCACGCACGCACACACATACACACACACATTAATTAGAATTTATGAATTTCCTGATCTCAGCAGTAGGAACTTTTTGAATTATAGTGCATCAATATTCATAAATTAAGAGTTCTTAGTACATTGATGAATTCAGTCTGTTGAATTTCTATAAAACAGCGTCTAAAATTCTGTAAATATATCTTATAATCTTATACTTTCCAATGTCTGGCTGAACTCTGAATAAGTAATACAGATCTAAAATAAAATATTACTGTATATTAATTTCGTGAAATAAATTGCGGTATGATTGTTGAAAGTGAATTACAGCTGATTCTTTACAATTTCAGATAATAATAGAATCGTTAAAAATATAAATGTTTCTATTGAGGAAACAAGCATATTTGAACTAAAAGGATTGCTGAATGAAAAGAACAATAAATCAGATTTACTTGTATATCAGTAATACTATAATATTTGTGGTCGTTTCTACGAATTTTTATACCACATTTATTTGAAACGACTTTGGTACTTGAAGCGCATTTACTTTTCTGAACATGTGAAGGCAGTAGATTTTACTTAAGAATTCAGTTATTTCTTATTAGTCAAAATGTATAATTCTGCATGATATTGAGATAACCTACGGTAATTAGAATTACAAAAAAAAATGTAGAAATATAAATTCAAATAAATACGAAACGTTCTGATATGTCAAATGCACCCAGAGAGATAAGGAAGCATGGTGGTTCTAGTTCAAAATTAGAGTTCCAAGATCAAAAAGAATCCGCTGTGTACATGAGTAAGTGGCTCATTAAATCTCGTTTTCAAGATCATTCTTTTATTGCCATAAAAACGTTGATAATATAGTTCCTACTCAAATGTTATCCTCATCTAATTACGATTCATTATCAAAAATTATGTCTTGAGTCGCATGAAAATAGAAAGTCAATATAAGTAAAATTATCCCCAAATTTTTATTATTCATTGTAGTCAAAATTCTCCCTTAAAGCATTTTGCACAACATTTTTCTATTGTGTTTTCGCCGTACAACAGTTATCTGCCCAAATTATTAAGTACCAATTTCCAACTCAAAATAATAATTTGTAATTATGTACTTGTTGGATTTGAAATTGGTATTTACTTTAACTAGTTCTTTTCGTTGGAGCAGAATTGTTTGCCAGCTGCCGAAGGGGGAGGGAATCCCTTGAATCAAATGGCAAACGATCTCTTCAACCTATAATTAGGTGCCGATGAAGTCGAAGTGAAGTGAAGGCGAGCTTAGCGGCATATTTGATGGTAATGAAGACCAAGCGGATGCCCTTTTGTTATTTGTTTCGGAATTTAAGTCAGGATGTACTAATGACATTCTATGACGTTACACAATAGAACTTTAAACAAATGATACCACCACGGCATGTTCATGAATGGTTTCCGATCGCTTTCTTTAGCTCGTCTGTGATTAATATTTACATGGAAAAGGGTTGAGTGGCAGTCGTAAATGCCAGCATGGATATATCTAAGTATTAAATCGATATTACAGGTGAGGGTTTTTTTTATGAATTTCAATGGATAAGAATATTTATTTAAAGTGGAAAAATCTCATGCTAAAAATACTTTAATAAAAACAATTAAGTTCAATATTTCGAATATTCAAATAATAATTAATAATAATTGAATTCAATATTGGTATTTACTTTCGCTAGTTCTACTATTCTAATCGGCTTTCATTATTTCCATATGTATTATATACTATCGGATGTACTCAGCGTTGTTTGGAATTTAAATACTTTCCTACATATTTTTCATGCAAAAATTAACTCATGCAAATTTTTTTTGTCGTTTCATTTGATTGACTTTCTCTTTATCTTTTGCTACTATTTAAAAATGAAGAAATGTCGTTTTTCTTTTTAAGTGCCGTTAAATAATTATTTTAAGCAAATAAAAAATGTAACAATGATTACAAAAAAAATATCGAAGTAGATTAGAGACTCGCCATTATAGTTTTTCAAAATCGTCTGAGTTAAATTTCAAAAAAATTAATAATATTAAAAAAATTGAACATAAAAGGATTTGGTTTTGTATAAACGGTAAAACTTTGAATTGGATGAAAGATGGTGAAAAAATATTTCTCCTAAGATAATTTTCTTCTAATTTACTATAAAAGACTGCATCATTGTGGTTAATTTTTATTTAGTTGAATATTTAATTTTCCCTCTTTGAAAAATCAATGGTCTTGGAAATAAGTGGGCAAATTTTGGTTGAAATGGGTTCAGCTCTTTGAGATGTAGAATATACATAGTTGCAATGACTTTTATTTATATTTAAATAAATTAATGAATGAATGAATATTCGTATGTATGTTTGCAATAAATATACAAAATTTTTGTAGCACACATACTTTCAACATAAGAAGTTGATAGAGAGTTACTTTAAAATCCAAAAGTTAATTAGCATATAAGTTAATCAAAAATTAAACAAAGTTGAATCAATTTATATCGTTCAAGAATATTCTCACAAAAATGAATTTTAAGTAATATTAAAATTTGTAAAATTACCTATTTAATAATGTGAGTTTTATCGTTGCTATTTTTTTCTCCAATATAAATAGTTTGTGCATCAAAATTAATTTTTTAAAAATCTGACAATATTTTTATGATGAAATTACATTAGCTTCATCGTTTCATTAAACCATTCAATTGCCTGCTTTTTTTTAGCATTAACTGGAAAATAAAAAATTGATAGTGATTGATTCAAAGTTGGAAAGTTGATTCAAGCGTCACTTTTTTCCTTTTATCTTTTATTTCACAGCTTGAATTCTATTAAATTTACATATACAGTAATTTTTAATTAAATGATTTGATTTAAATACATAATTTTCTGCGTTGTCAAAAATAAGATAAGATAAGATGAGATGTTATGAATGAATTCTGTATTATTAGACATACAGTCATCCGAGTATTTACGAGATATCTTGGAAATCGATTCTTTTGCAAGTGTATTTTATAAATATTATTTATACAAAATGTATTTGCTTGCATTTATTGAATAAGCATCTTTTGATTTTACTTCATTTTCAAACATAAATGATTTTGTAATTATATATTAGACGAATATATAATATTCTGTAGTAAAGCTCATATAATTTTTAAAATCCTTTGAAATAAAGAATCCTCCTTTTGATCTAATTATTCTAAGGCATAAATTTTTTTCTAAAAGCTTTTAGTGAAGATATTAAAATTCTAAAAGTGTAATTAGTAACGTATTATGGTATTTTATACTACGCATTATCTAGCGCCATGCAGTCCATTTATTTATTATACGTTAAAATGCTTATATAAAACATAGAAGGCTTATATCAAATATTTTTTAACCGTTGTGATTTAATTTAGATTAATATTTTTTTTATTTCCTTACATTTATGTATATTTTTTCATTTATCTGATGGGACACAGATAATCCTGTATCCACGTTTGTACACATTATTGAAATTGATGGAGTGCTCTCAAAAAGTGTCGAATAATTATGTTAGCAATAACTGGAACAAATCTGTTGATCTAGCATATTTAGCTATAAAAAGATTTAAGATTTGCAGCTTCTCATTTTTGAAGCTATCAGTTTTTATTTGCCATAGTTGTATCAATTTCTTTGCAGAACTCTGTTTTCCATCGTTCCTTTATTCATTTACTTTCACTCCTGCCCTTAATCACGATTTATTTTCCAATTTCCTTTTTTCTTGCGACAGCGAAAATTTATTAATGCAAAATATTAACAATGTTGCCATTGCAGTTAAATTAATAAATTAATAACACTTTCTAGGCAAAACATATTATTTTTAAGATATCTAAATAAACATAGAAATAATTTAAAATTTAACTGGACGCCTTCGGCCATCAGTTTTCCCCCCATGATATTAACAGCATGCAGTTAACATTAACTTTATTGCACTGTATCTTATCAGTTACGTCAATGATAGAATATTTGCACAATAAAAATAAAACATCATATTATTAACTATGCATGCAAAATGGTGATATTAATTACAATAAAATTGGCGAAATCGATACTATTATTAAGGCTTAGAGCTGTGTGAAGGCTTTAATTGCTATATCAAGAAAATAAAACGTGTTAGAGAGCTGGCGATCATTAATGACAACCAAACGCCATGAGGTATTAGAAAGAAGAAATTATAATGAGTGCAGGAGTTGTGAATGACGATTTTTTTTTCATGTAGCCTACTTATTAAGTAGTATTTTTGAATTTCCATCTGCAACTAAAAAGCGGTTTTGTGTATGTGATCGTTAATGATACTTCTATAAGGTGAAACAAAAAATTGGAAAATTCGGATCAGTGATTCGGACTGTGGTAAAAGAAGACTTATAATTTTAAAAATCTTTTTTAAGTTCTTTAACACTTCATGTTTAGTTCAACTTTCAAAATTGAAAAGATCTAGAGGCGAAATTTTAGAATTTAACTGAAAACCGTTTTTCTTCATTAACTGGGCAGATCAATAATAGATATTTGAATCCAAAAATTGCTTTTAAATAGTTGTTGTATAACATGAATGGCTTCACTTACCGTAATAAAATAGCTGCATTTTTATTTAATTATATTGCATCTATAATTTAACGATTCACTTTTGAAATTTTACATAAATGATTTTAAATAACATCAATAGGATTTTTTTTTGTCTTTTTAAAAACCATTTATAAAAAAATTAAGAGAAAAATCCATATAAATTGGTCGATAGAGAAAAATTAGTGTTTAATAATTTTATTCAACTATTTTATTATTAAAAGGCTTCATTTTCAAAAAGCAAAGAAACTTTTCACATCCTTTAAATTCAGCTCAGATCAAATAAATCTATGATGTTAATCTTTTCCCTCTATTTGATTTCATTCCTCTGTATTTCTCGAAATCAAAATTGCTTCGTGCATAATATTTATGTAGTAAAAACTATGTATTTATAAATTATAATAGAAAGCATTTCCAAAATAGGGATATATCTTAATATATATCTTTTCAAATTTAAAATTTTCACGTTGCCCTGTTATGGAGCACTTAATATATATTTCAAAATCATCTGCTTTAAATTTCAAAAAAAAAAAAAAAAATGAGATTGCTGTCGTTGAAAAGGCAAAATTTCTGATTCTACGATTATGTAAATTTAGAAATTTTACATAATCTTATATTTTTTCCAAAGAAAAGCATGCAAAATATTAATTTTCCATAGCCTCTGTTCGGTTCCTAGTTAGTATTTGCTCTTTCTTCCTTTTGAACAATACTTATTTCTGTTTTTAAGCATTTTTAAATCACTCTTTTAAAGAAAATAAACATAATGCATTGATATGTATTAAAATAAAACCATTTTTTAAAAAAAATGACAGTTTCGAAATTAGCATTTTTAAAACAAAAAATTACAGTTGAAAGAGGTAGTGTAGAAATGAAATTAAGTATCATTAAAATAGAAAATTTTTCAATTTTTAAAGGATTAAAAAATATAGTTTCTGGAATAATTTACCTTGAAATCGTGGAGAAAAAAGGCTGAAATTTTTTTAAAAAAACATTCTTTGTGCGTAACGTTGAACACTTTCTCTTGTATTAAACAAAGTATATGCAAAATTTGATTGAATTCAATTCGGTTTTAAATTGGATATTTGGAACATTCATATATACTTACATTATCATTAAGATTGGTATTATTTATATTAAGATTTGCGTCACAAATTCTTTATTAATTTTTGAACACTATATCCATCTTGCATTAAATGCTATCAACCACAGCTGATAAGTGTATTATATAGAATAAAAGTTGCCGTTTAGATTTCTTAACGTGAAATTTATCTATTCCTTCTTGAATTTTACAAATAAAATACCAAACAAAGATTCGCTTCATATCTATTGACAAATTGTTTCCTCTAAAACTGAAAATTTTTATAAAAGATTAAATTAAGATTTTTTTTTAAATACAGTCATTATTTCTTTTTGATAAATCATGCGGAGAAATGTTAAAATTGGATGACGCTTTTATTCTCTAAATCATATTCCTTAGTGAAAGACACGCTCTATAAATAACCTATTCTTCCTCCTTTCATAACATTCTTGAATGCATTATTTTTTTGCTGAAGTTGGGACATTTTTTTCTTCATAATGGTGTATTCGAGAACATTGGAGAATAAGATATAGATAGATACCCTTTCTTGTGTGGTGTTGGTAAACCCATTCACTCACGTGGATCTAAATATAGAGCCAAGTGGAGAAGACATTTTTGTCTAGCAGACCTATAACAAACGCATCGCCATAAACCTGAATACTTTATGCTCCAAAGAATCTTATGAATTTATCTTTTCAATACGCTTCTTTTGTTAATATGACTTTAAGGGAATCGGACGCATTTTTAAAGGTAAGTTAAATATGAATTTTATTTAATAGCAGTAGGAAATTTTCGAAGACTTCATTTCGTTTAGCCATTCGCCATGGCAGTCGGCCAACGCGTAGGTGAGCTTTAAAAAAAAACAGGGAAAAAGAAATAATAGTTACTACTGCAGACTTTTTCTCGCTGTGTTTAAGCCTATATATAAATATTTGTTTCAGGAAATGAAGCATTAAAACGATTAAACAGTGTGATATTTGGAGCATTGTAGTTTTAAATTACAATAGAAACTATCATATTTATGGTTCATTTTTGTGAAGGAGTTTGTTCATCTTAAAAAGGGATTGAACTTCAATATTAACATAAGTATTAGCATCTATGAAAATCAACTCTTAATAATCAATCCATTCACAATTAATCATTTATCTAGGTTAAAATAGTTCTATTATGTACTTTCAAAATATACTATATATTGTTTTAATTGATATAGCTTTCTGTATTATAAATTTTTGGTTTTCTAGTGCTAACTTAAGTGTTTGGGTATGATTAAAATGGTTTAGGGAATTTATAATTTTTGATTCGCTTATTTTTAAAAAGAATTTTTTACTAGACATCAGTTTAAACTTCATTTTTGCATTTTACTGTCCAGTATGCTTATTAATATTTATATAAAATATTTTTCCAATATTCGCTTTTTATTAGTGTGTAAGTTTCCTTTAACTTTTCGTTTAATTATATAATGATTATAATTTCAATTTTTGAAGGAAATTTTTTACTTTTTCTCGTAAAGATATGAAATTTTTTGTTAAAAAAAGCGGTATTTTCCACCTTTTGGCCTATGTAAAATGTATGCAGAGTTTTCAAGTCTTTAACTAATTCTCTAATTTTCAAACTTAAGAGATATTTTAATCCAGATGAAACTTTTAAAAAATCATGTATAAGTCGAATGTAAAGAAAAGTAATGAGAGGAATAGATGATATCTAATCTATGGGTTTTATAATAAAACTGCTGATTCTTGCCGAATTTTTTATTCAAAACGCAAAAAAAACTGTAGTAGTTTGCCTATGAGCTCACTAATTCAGAAAATAGAAATGTTACATAAAAGAAATTTGGTTTATTGATATATTACCAAAATTATAAAATTAATTGGAATAAAAATAAAATTGTATCTTATCTTTCAACTGTTTGTTTATTTTAATGTTGCTTAAAAAGTTGATAACATCCAAGCATAAGGATTGAAAAAGAAATAAGCTCACTCGCTCAGTTTCATTAAAAATCAAATTAATTTCATTTCTAAACCATCAAACGTTTAAGCAAAACTGACATTTATTTGCATGTCCACGGTTTATGGACACAATAATTCAAAAATGTAACAGTAAAATGAAACTGATTCAGGAATTACAATATAAAAGTTGATTCATATGAAATTTGGAATTTAGTTGATAATATTAAAAAGAACTTAAATGGATTTTTCATTCATTATAATGTTAATTCATGCCGTACTTTCATTATATTCTTTATGTAACAGAATTTGCCACGTATTATTCTTCAAACATATTTATATTTAGAGGTTAAGAACCATTGAATTGCAAGATCTCTCTCCGTTTTACCGCATGTAGGAGTATCACATCTTGTTACTATGAAAATAATACGAATTGCCGAAATGCAATAATATATGAAAAAAAATCGGATAAATAACTCAATCACTAGCATAAACAAGGAGGTATCTTTAATGAAAGGGAAATTTCGTTTTACTATGCCATCTCGCATCAATTGCATGACCGCAATAATCCAGAAATAACATGACGAAACAGCTAATATTTGACCTTTGCGTGAGTTAACCGCAAATTAGGGTTGTATAAATGTAGAAATTTCATTTCCAGTATCCATATATGACAGCCAAGGCAGTAAATGGGATCTTGGAATACCGACTCGAATTCATAAGAAAGTCGTCGTTTACTGTCTACCAACATTAATGACATCAAACATCAATATTTGTTGAGAAAAAAAAGAAATGTGAAAGAAATGCATTGATTTCTGTGACTAGGAATCTTTAGTTTATTCATTGACATTTATTTGTGAATTCTGCATCTTCGTAATATTTTTTGCGTCATATTTTTGGGGCAATCTGCTTTCTGTTTCTTCCTTTTATGCTCTTAAAACATTCAGATGAAGTTTTATTTCCTTTTACAGCAACGCAAAAAATCCTTTGCTATAATTTTATTTCTTTTCATTAAATCTTTTCTTTTTAAAAAAAATTCAAAGTTAATTCAAAAAGGCAATAAAGTATATTCTTTTTCTTAATTCAAAGTTGATTAAAAAGATAATGATGTATATTTCAAAAATTTTAAATGACATGTATTTGGCTATACGCCTTTTTATTACTTTTAAAATGCTCTGTTGAGTGCATGCAATAAATTATGTGAAGGACAGAAAGATCCGATAACAGTATATTGTACAAAAGATTATCTAATACGCAATAATTAGCATTGCAGAATGCTATATACGCAATAATTGACATGGGAAAATGATATGTGCGCAATAATGAGCATGGGAAAATGTTTTATGCGCAATAGTTAGCTTGGGAAAATGCTAAATTAACTTTTTTCTGTAAACGTTTGAAGACCTGTTTCGAATGAGTCACCAAAAGTATGGCTTGATTACAAAAACAGAGTTCAAACATTTCTTTTATTTACTTAAAACATTTAATAATAATAAAATTTCAATACAAATTTCCTTATTTAATCATACAATAATAACTAGGTATCCGCCTAAGATCTTAGCCATGTTAATGAAAATATATTATTAGCATAGTTTTCAAAATGATTTGTGAAATTTCTTTATTAATTATAAAATATTGGAATGATATCAAAATTTTTAATTGAAGTCTAATTATTAAATGCGTGTATGAAACAGAAACATTGGTGAAGTTTCTGTTTCATATATTTATTTAATAATTAGACTTTATTAGCTCCAAGTATCTGCTTAAATATAATTGCATGAAAATGATAATACATATGTAAATCAAAATATATGCACTTTCATAAATTTCTGAAAGTAAAAAAATAATTTAAATCATTAGTATTCTGGTTAAATTATTTTTTTTTAAATGCGTTCAAATTTGATACTAATTAGGGCAGTTTATTTAAAAGGTGGGCTTCATAATGTACATTGTTACAGCATTAGAGCCACAAAAATGTTTAAACTCGCCTTGACTACAATATTAAAAAGGTATTATAAAAATCCTAAATAACTTTTTTCGTCACTGATGCAATTCAAATATTCATTTTTTTTACCAATAATAAAGTGAAACTTGAATCAGGGCAAGAATTTTTTTTTATATTCACGAATATTTATGCGAAATGCTTGATGTCTTCATCGCACAATGTAAAGAATTAAAAATGCATTTTTGTCTTTTTATTATTGACTAAATGCGTCCAGAATTTCGATATCTAACATTTTGATGAATTTTATAAGTAGTTTTATCTCCAATCTAGTTCATTGTATTTTCAGCTATTAGGTTCACGTGTACACAGAATAACAAATTACCTATTAATGCCTAAATCGCATCTTCTAATTAATGTATATTGTTATATCATAGTACCAAACTTTCTTTTGAGACCGAAAAAAATTGCTTGCTTTAATTGATAACTAAACATTTGTGAGGGAAAAATGGCACAAAATATCCCTAAATTCTTAAAATTATGGATACTAAATATCCCTAAGATTTCAATAAAAAATATGAAGCACAACAACTGAATTCATTATCAACGGTTGTGGAAAACTTATCACCACATTCAATTGCCTTTTGAGTCAAATGAAAAGATTATTGACAATTAATGAAAATGTAAAAGAATAACCTTTTTATTTGTTCTTTCTGCGTTATTTTTGCAAGGAAGGGGAGGACCCTATCAACACACAAATCTCCGAATCCTAAAAGAAACATAAATACAAAACCTTCAAAACCTAAGAAAATTGTTTCAAGATGAATATTGTCGCAATTAAATTTCTTAAAATCCTTTTTTACCATAATGTTTATAATCAAGGACAATATAGATTTTAGTGATACCTGCTTTCTTAACTAAAAATAACAGTGTGACGTGTTAACCTAAAATTAGCTCTAAAAAAGCATTTGGATAGAGACGCATTTTTTGCAGTCATTATAGAACCGCTTTCAATATCCATTAGATCCCTGTTCTGAAGTTTCAAGGTTTTTGACCTACAATTTCCGCTAACCTCCCCGCAGAACCGAATCAAGGGCAAAGGATATCTTTTTTATATACAACAGTAATCTGTTCAAATAAATCAAAATGAATTGTTGTGGTCAGACAGTTTTTAACAAGTTTTCAAAATACTATTTATAAATTTATACTATTTATAAAAAATTATTATGCCTTAGCTTTTAAAACATAGAATTTTTTTATTGAAAATACATATTTAGAAAAAAAGGGCTTATTAATTACTGGATGGTTAATATTAAGAAATTCTATAAATTATTTGTGCACTTTAAATGATTAGAATATAAATATTTCATCTTTAATTTATTTAAGGACGGAAAGAACGGTTGTTTCTTACTATCGAATAGGTACTTTGGCAAAACAAAACAAAAATGGCTGATTAACTGTGAGATCTAAAAATTAAAGCACTTACTCAGAATAAATCGCGATAATTTCCATCAATCCAATATGTAAAAAGTCAGTAGATCTTCCTAAAATGATTATTGTATCATAATCTGAAAGATGAAGTGTACGAGTTCATTTATGAGATGAAGTTGAATTAATTGATTACCAATAAGGTATTAATGTGTCTTGGATTTGATTGCGTTTACCCCTGGCAATCGGCATTTACATCCACATGGGATAACATTAAATAAGCAAACAAGTTTCAAGCAATTAAAGGAATAGTAATGAATAAGTATGGGAAATTATAAATCAAGGGAAAAATAAAAGTGCTCTGGAAATCCGACAGACCAATAAAAAGTTTGGTTAACTATTTAAAAGTGAATGAATGTAGGATAATCCTATAAATTATGTCAAATTAGAATTTGTGCTTTCAAAAATGTGCGGGCTTTTAAAAAGTTGAAATCTCTAACACTAATGTTTTAATGTAGTTATCATGGATTTCTTATAAAAACACAGTATTGATTTTTTTTTAAAAATTTCTGTTTTTACACAAAATTCAGATAAGCATAAATATAGTTCTTTTTACTGTAATCGTATGAAATCGTAATACATTGTAATTCACTCTAATACATGAATTTACAAACAATGTTGTCTGTGGAGTCTAATCTTATTTCTGTACAGTAATATATTTTTATGCTGTTGTTTGGCATGAGAAATATCTTGTTTTTAGTTTGTAAAACTCAATGAACTCATTACTGTTACAAACATATAGCTGGGGCCTGGGAGCACATTCCCATTCTCTACCCTATTTCATGTATGGAAGAAAATCTCGCAATATCATTGATTTATACCGCCGGTGACGTTATCCTTGATTTCCTTTAGAATTTCGCTACAACTTGGATTTGATGCATTTTATACCTAGATCGCGTAACGTAAATTTAACTTAATCTTTTGCAATATATCTTATATACCTTAGCTACGAAAAAAATAGAGTATTTTTCTGTAACTTAAATAAGTATTTTACTCTGGTACTAATGGAAAGTATTTTACTGACGGAAACTATTTCATTATTTTCAGAAATTTTATTTCTGAATGCAAATTTTCTGCTGTTATATCCAAGCAGATACTCTAAGAGAAAGCCCATTTAGTTGGGAAGTAAAAGGTTAAAAAAAGCAATAAAAACGCCATAAAGCATAAAGACAAATCCGAATTACGGTCTTAACAATACGAACTGAAACTACTTCGAAGTTCACATATAATGACACCACGTTCTCTTAGCGAAGTGAGTAGCAGTGAGAACCAATGATATTATCAGATTTTCTTCCATACATGAAATAAGGTAGGGAATGGAATATGAGGCCTGGTGGTAAGATTTGACTTCGGAATCGGAGGGTTTCAAGTTCGAGTTCCGATTCTACCGAATAACCGTCGTGTGAGCTGGTCTGGTGCACGTTAAAGACGTCCGGGCTAAACGTCCTTCCTCTTATGTGGTGTGAAGAGTGAGGTGTCAGCTCAGATGTCATCTAAC
>JAPMOQ010030048.1:4187832-4266215 GCA_026543055.1 Argiope trifasciata
CTAATGTTGATTATAAAACGGGACGTTAATATAACTGAATTAAACCAAGAATATAGTTGGACCTAACTTATGTATGCATAAACTGTGAATGAAATATAATTATCATATATCAAAACCAGAATGAGTCGAATATCCATTAAAAAAGAATAAACCCTCAAACAATTGCATGTGCTTACGTCGCTTTCGTTTCCATTGCTTTATCTTACACGCTTTAGAAATAACAATTCGAGCACTTTCGATGACGGATAAAACTCTGTTTCAACAAAAAATTAGGAAACTTCTTTATATTTTATTATTCATGTAGTGATTAATCATTGTGTATAAATTTTTCGAAAAATCTATCCATAATCATAACTATTAAAATTTTGTCAAACATTACTCATTGAAAATAAAATGAATAAAAATGGAAAAGAAATAGTAATTTTATATTTAAGTAATTTGTTTTCCTTTTAATTAACACTTTCAAGCCAATCGACACTAATTCAGGTTAGATGAAAGATTAAATAAAGTCAACAAAAATTTGAATTGGAAAGTAACTCGGCGTGTATTTACGTTAAGAATTTTTTTTTCCTTTTAATTAACCTTTTCATGCCAATCGATACATATACGTACGGTCAATCATTTCAGATAACTAATCATGCTTTTAAAATAAAACTGCAATTTAAAGTTTTAAAACATCTTTCCTGTCCCTAAATTTTTTAAAAAGTGTAAGATCATATATTGATAAAGAGAAAATGCAATGTTTTCTTTTAAATAAATAATATATATTTAGGAATCATAGTTTCATTTTATTTAAGTAAGTTCTCGCTTGATTACTTCCTCTTAATTTTCTTTGTTGTAAAATTGATAAAATTCAATACGATTAATTTCGATTTTAAATTAATTTTGATTTGTTTACAGTAAAAACTGAATCATGGAGTTCAATGCTTTCATAACATTTCATTTATTATTGTATTTGGTACTTTAATGCTATTTATTGATATGAGTGGATTTTTAAATTTAAAATTCATGAACATTTGATAAAATAAAATCCATCTCTTAATGTGAACATTAATGCTCTAATGCTGGTGACCTATACTTACAATGTGTTAGTAAATCACATCGTTTATATTACAGGGTTTTAATTTCCATTTTAGTTTTTTTATTATTTTAAAGTGATATTTAAATTATAATAAAAAAGGGTCTGTAGAGAGTCTAATGCTTACATAGCAATTCATTTATTGTTATAATTGACATTTTATTGCTAATGCTTTACTTGATATCAGTGGGATTTAAAATTAAAATACGTGAACATTTGGTAAAATTCCATCTGTTAATGTGAATCTAATTGCTCTAATTCTAATTACCTACATCTATAATGTATTAGTAAATCATATTGTTTAAATTAGTTTTAATTTTCCTTTAATAATTTTTTTTATTTTGAAAATAATTAGTTACACAATTTATAAATTTACTTGTCTTTTTCCTATAAAAGAAATTAATCATACATTTTACATTTAACTTCTTTTTATTAACTGAGTTCTGTAAAAAAGAAAAAGTTGTTTATTTCTCTTCATTGGTTATGTCTTTGTTCCACTGGCTGTTTTCAGTCGATTTGTTTTTTAAAAAAATGAACATGTTATCGAATAACTGATTTTAATGCCGCTTAATAATTGAGCAATAAGTAGCCAGTCTGGACGCCGTCTCTTTTATCAAGATGTTTCACATTCTTCTTGAAACTTATGCGAAGAATCCTAACGACCACATAAATCTAAAATTATTCCTCAACCCATTTTCATTTAACGGTTAACTGAATAATTATCGCAGATTTCTTCTCTTTCGATAAAGTCGTAAAATGTTCACTAATCGTTAAATACTGCTCTTGTGTCAAAACGTGGGGGAAAGAGGATCTTCTAAAGATTTTGAGACTTAAGAAAAAAACTTATAGTATATCATTATTTTTTTCCAAAAGAACTTGGAATAATTATCTATTAATTTCATATTAAATTGTTGAAGTTATGTATTTTTTAAAAGTCAGATGTTTTAAAAAATTTAACAGTAACACTTAATTGTTCTGATTTTTAAATTTTAAAAATAATGTGAAATTTTACATATTTGTCGTTATGAAATTATTGTAAAAAATATTGTTTGCCAATGGATTTATGCGTTAGAAAAAATGGTCACTTCAGAACATTGAAACGAATTATAGCTGAACAAACTACTTTAAGATATCTTACTATTAAATCTTTGAAATTTTTAAAGGGTAATTTTTTCATTTGTTATGATACTTTAAAATATTTTGGAGATGGAACTTCAATAAAAAAAGTTGATTTTTGCTTATAAAATAAAACTGGATAGATAAGAACATTGCTTTACTTTGGGATAAATACTTTCTATTTAATTTTTATTTAACCAGTTAACGGTTTCGACTTCTTCGGGAAATGCGTATCTAAATTATTATAAACTTATATAAAATTAATAATTATCATCAAAATAATAATTATTAAACGATTGTTAGATAAATATGATGTCAGTGAATAAACTCGTCATTATGCAAAATGTTGTATTTTTTCCACGGCATGTATACTTGTCAAAAATTGGTTAATGGATAAATATGGATAAAGCTTATGCTAAAAACTCAGTATTAACATATTATCTTGAAGTAACAGTAATTATATTTTTTTACACTTTTAAACAGTGTGAATTTGGTAACTGTTAAGAAATAACATCCTAGAGCAAAAGTTGAAAAATAATTTTCCTTACAGTTTATCAGTAATTGTGCCGATCAATCATACGAACATTTTTCAATAGCACTTTCATCACATCAGCTAAATTTTGTTACATTTCGAAATCATAAATTTACTATTAAACTTATTTAATATTTATATAACTGTATTAATATTAATTATTTAAATTTATTTAATATTTTAAAAAAATATTAAATTCTGCCGAATAGAGATATATGGTACGCATAATCAAATAAAATTAAAGGATCAAATTGCAGAAATAATTTTCCTTATTTAACCTTCTGACTGAAAGACCTCTTGATTATCCATTTATTTAGAAAGCTATACAACATAATGACCTGTATTTCGGACAGAAGATTAATAAAATATTTAGTACTAAAATAGCCTATAATATAGACATTTACTTTGACTTAATACTTGACGCCTGTATTAGTCAGTAATACAGTCCGTCAGTAATTGCAGTGTGTGTTTTCCCCAAATTTCAAAGAAATTTTCTGAATAATTCCATTGTAACTCACATGAAATTTTCGTGTTCCGTTCTAGAGTTATGATCTAAAGATGATTTCTCTTATTAATTTATGTTCCTGGAGGAAATTTTACGTACATCCTACGGAAAATTCCTGCTTTAGAAAAACAAAGGCAGTCAACTGTTTCCGTTGTTTCCTAATAAGATTTAGCGAGAATTGCATGAAGTTAATTTTAGAATAGTTTAGATTATTCAGATATTGAATAAATAAAATAAATTCAACAGATAGAATGTAAAAAGAAAATAGCTGCAAATTTCTCTATCTATGGAATTGAAATAGTTAATAATTTCTCTAACTATGGAATTAATAGTTTTTATCAAACAATTATTCAACAATAATTAATTTTTACATCCTTATTCAGTAAAATGATAAAAATTTTGTTCGCACAAACATTTTTATTATAAAACTATAAAAACACATTTGTTTAAGTGCTAAAAATGGTTTAAAAAAATAATACACCTGCAAGAACTGTCAATTTCAAATTACGAAGGTGAAAACTAAAAAGAAAACTAACTCTAAGTAACTATAAAATCGATTCATAAATTTGATAAATATAATACAAATGAACTAAATCTCATTTGGAATGTTTATGCATTCTAACTTTTGGAGGTTAAAACGTATAATCGTAACAAATTCAAAAAACACTGGAAAAAGAAATCGTAACAAATTCACAAAACACTGGAACGTATAATCGTATCAAATTCACAAAAGAAACTCAAATAAAAAAAACAGTATTTTATATTTTTAGTTTGTTTACTAATTAATCTCAATATTTTATTATTAAGATGAAATATACGGATTACATTAAAAATCAAAGAAAAAAATTCTTTTTACTAGCTTGTAATTATCTAGATAAGAAAATTTGCTCTCATTTCTATTTCAGGATTTATTGAAAAATATCGATGTATTCTTTGAAATCGGAATGTTACATTTTGTGTTTAATTACTCTTTGGTGTAACTTTATTTTGTAAAGCTATTATGATTTAATAACAGCTTAATTTAATGACTTTTTATTTTCCCGTATACGTAGTATAGACACGTTTTAGAATTTTCTGAGGTCTAAAAACACATTTGGAAAATGTCCATTCGTCTGGGACAAAGATAACTTAAGGTAACCGACTACGTTCAAAGGAAAAATTTTAAAAAATTTGATTTTTTTAAAAACTATTTTTGGTTTTTAGATGTATTATCAATTATAAACACTAAAAATACAAAAAAAATTATTTGTGAATATAATATATTTTGAGAAAAAGGGAAAAT
Source organism: Argiope trifasciata (assembly GCA_026543055.1). Classification (NCBI taxonomy): domain Eukaryota; kingdom Metazoa; phylum Arthropoda; class Arachnida; order Araneae; family Araneidae; genus Argiope; species Argiope trifasciata. The sequence continues at coordinate 4,192,346 of JAPMOQ010030048.1, forward strand.
TTGTGGTAAATTTTAGTGAAATTTAACCAAAACGGTTTACATTCTATACAAAATTGTAATGCAACAATCCTTTTTTTTCTTTGTACACAAGTTATAGAATATAATAATGATGAATGAAATGAACCAAAATCTAAGAAACATTTTGACGTGCAAAGAAGTTACGGGTAAAAATATACGTATATATTCATTTTTTCCATAAATTCGCAACTTAATTTTTCTAAAAACACCTATAAATGAAAAAGTATTTCACCAACAATAAAACACGGTTCATTTCATTGCCTATATTATTTAAAACATACTCTGAAATTTTTATATAAATACCTCCATTAGTTTTTGAGATATTATTTTAATGGTGGAAAATTTTTATAAAAATTAAAATTGAAGTTAAGGGCAAATTTTCGCTGAAAAATAAATTTTGCTTAAAATTCCTTTAGATAATATATTAGACCTTCCTTTTCTAAGAAAAAAACAAACTGTTTTGGAAAGAAAAAAGCCCGAATTACAAGAAATATCACGTCGTCGTACAGAACGTCGTAACGTAATCGGATACCTTAAAACAGTTTTCAGTTGGATAGATGAAATTTGGTATACGGTCTTTATACCAAAACTATAGATATCTATCGAATTTTGAGTATAATCTATTCAGAAGAAATCCGTCTGTACAAATGTTTGAATATGAATTAACAGAGTAACTGCAAAACGTGGGAACTAGATTGATAAGATTTAGGTACAAAAGCTCTACATCTGTAGAGTAGACACTTACCAAAGATTGATATGAAAACAACAACGGGTCGACTGTTGATCTATACTTTCAGAAACTAGTTCACACAATAATTGAAATTAATCTGATATAATGCAATGACAAATCAAATTAGATATGGGATTTTATAACTGCAAGTGCAGTTTTGTATCAAATTTTTATTTCGATCGTTTGAAGAAAACATGTCTAAACCACAATTCGATTTTCGGATATTATTAATGCATTCTTGGGATTAATCTCTACATAATTCGCCAAGGACGAAACGATAGATTCACCAAGAATGCTAGATTCTATCCAAAAGATTTTTCATTGCTGTTGTACGCTAGTTTCATGCAAAGTGCTCTTTTACGTGACAAATTTATAAGAAAATATGGGAGAAAGATCATGCCCGCTGGTTTAGTACCAGTTATATAAATATTGGATCGTTCGGAAAGTAATTTCGTTTTTTCCTGACAAAGGATTTAATTGCATTTTTCGCACCCAATTTCATACTTAAACCGCAAAATCATTTTACGTTTTAAGAGCTGATATAGCAAGGCTTGAGTTTGAAAAAGTGCAGCTGATTCTTCGCAGTAGTTTTTGGATGGTGCCCTTTTAAATATGGAGAGCAATAAACAGCATTTTCGTCATTTTTTTCTTTTTTGCTATTAAAAGGTAAAAATGCTGTTCAAGCCAGAAATAAATTAGCCAATATGTGTGGAGAAGATGTGTTAACAGTACATCAGTACCAGAACTGATTTGCAAAATTTTCCCTTCAAATGAGGAGGCCAAAAACCAACTCGATCAGTTTTTTTTACAGCAAAGACCAAAACTTTTATGAGCGTGTAATCATGTTACTACCAAAAAATATGGCAAAAGGTATTAGACCAGAATGGCAATTTTATAATTTAATAAATAATTTATTCATTAAACGAAAATTTCTTTTCATTTTGACAAAAAAATACGAAATTACTTTCCGAACAACCCAATATTTAAATATTAAGATTAAAATGTAAAATTTTACTGAAATTCTACTTTAATATAATAGTTTATACATTTACTGAAACCCTCACACCCTCTTTCAACACAAAAGAATACGGTGACCTTAAAATTGTTATTTTGTCTGGTATCGTAGCAGACAAATATGATATACTTAGAGAATTATCATTTTCTGATTAGCAGATTTATAGTATGATCCTGTCAATAACATTCAATCTATATTTAAAGCCCATTAAACTATAGAATTGAAAGCTAATATCACCTTCGGAGGCTATTATTTTATACTGCATCTGAAGCCACAATATTATTTTCCAATGCAGTAATTATTTGTAAATCTTCGTAATGACCGAGTTCAAACTTGTTTTCGAGCTTTGAATCCAAAAAAGGAAGCGCCTAAAATAAGACTTATGTAACATGTACTTGAAGCGGACATTTACGATAGCAGATCAAGAATTGTTTCTGTTTTCTGGCGATTCTAGTTTCTAACGAACTATTTATAGGATAGCCATTGCACAGCAGTTCGAAAAGACTGTTTTCATCAAGAAATATTAGATAGACAGCTTAAGCGTCAGAGTAATGGCTAATGACATCAATGCATGCAACGGCTCCTCCTCTAAAAATAATTAAAGGTTGTCTAATGAATCAGTCATCATCGATGCTTTTAAAGAGTCGGTAGTAATATGAGATTCTTTCATTTCGTTTTTGTACGCTGCCATGATAGTTACCCTTGAACTGTGGTCGCTACTCCATTTGAGCACCAGTGGGATTTTAGATGTTGCTTCAATTATTTCTTGGAGTACTTGCTGCTTTTATTTAAATCTCTTCTTGATTAAGGAGCTTCAACTGATTTCATCTAGTGGATTAAATCAGAATTTTTTCAAACTGTTCAGGTTTTTTGCGGATATAAGGTAATATTACTTTGGTATATAACAATCTGTATTTTAATAGTTGTATGTTTATTTTATTGATGAATAAATGTTTTTAGCGTGTATTGAAATTTTCTGAATTAAAAAAAAACTTTTTAGATAGTTATAGACTTACTTACTTAGATAGTTATTTCCAATAACCAGCTTTTAATTTGTGCTTAAAATTGGCAATTAAATCAAAATAAATGTGAAAGAAAGGTAGAATTTTCGTTTCTTTATTTTTTCAAGTTTTAACTAAGCTTTTCTGAGACATTTTGAGATTTTGCCCCTTTTTTTATAAAAAAAATTACATATATTTTGAACTTTCTTTTTTTTGTAAAAAAAAAAATAAAATAATTAGTTTGAGAATAGCTTTGGTAAGAAAAATTTAGTTTAAGGATAGCTTCTATAAGTAAAATTATTTAAAAAGGGGAATAGTCTATTCTTTAAAAGATTTTTACTTTCCTTAATTTGCTTTCTAGAAATCTCTAAAAAATTCCATCTTTATTCTATGTGTTAAAGCTATTTGTTGTAAGAGGAAATTTGATTACATACGTGGGTAGTCTGATGAAATAATGTATTAATACAGTTTCATTCAAAACTATGATTGAGATTTTTAAAAAATGTATCATTCAATTTAGTTTCTTTTCTTCATTTTTATTTTTCATGTTATCTGGTATATTGGAAAAAAATTTGGGCATTCATATTTTTTGAGATTTTAGCATCATTTAACGTGAAGTAGTTTGAGAATATATTACTCTTATAAATTCAAAGATAAATTGGAAATATGTGTAATTGACTATATTTACCTATAGAACAAATTTTAACTGCTTATTCAAAAAGATAAAAAGATTTACCTTAAAAAGAAAACAAATTAAAAATAAAGATAAATTTCCCGATTTTTTAATTAGATATAAATATAAAATATTTTTATTGAATTCGTATATGTAAGATCTTTTAATCGGAAAAAATAATTTTGTCTTTCTGTCTGAACTTTGCAATTAAATAATGTAATAAATAAATATACGTTTTGATACCAAAATTGAGCCGAATTTATATCTAATTTTCGACTCAATTAATTCTGTGCTGAATTCTTTACTATATTACAATAAATATAAATTCGAAATATACGACAAAAATTAGAGAAAAATATTATAGCTGGGTTTAAAAAAAAGGAATATGCCTGCTTGCGTTGCCATGATATTTCGATAAAATTGAGATTTTTAAAATGTTTAAACTCTTCAATTTTCATTAGTAAAAAATAAATCATAATTCTATTTGAAATTAAATTTAAATCAACATTTTGGAGTCATATACATTGGGATGTATATTTATTTTCATGTATATTTGAAAAAAAATTAAAGATAATCACATTTTAATATAACGATGATAATTTACAATATTGAATTACATACAAAATTTGATTAAGAATATAGCTGCTTTAGAGCATTGAAATATATTTATATGACTAAAACATTTTGAGTTCGAAGTATTCGTATATGTTTAATCAAACAAATTATTTCTGCTTCATTCACGAACTGCGGAACAAATTTAAGTACTGCGTAAGTCGTTATTGGGATCTGTAATTTTTTAGAAGAAATGGGAAACAAATCTTAAATACAGACATTATATTTTATCTTCATAACCTGATTTTTTAATAATAGATAATATCGCTGAAAAGTGATTTATTCCAGTTTATGAATTTTCCTAAAGATTTCTCAAGGTTATTTTTTTCTTAACATTTAGCAGTATATTTATTCAGTATAATCAGAAATGTGTATTGTCACATTTTGTGTGTTGGGGATTGCAGCTTATTCCTAGGATTCGATATCTTTTCTTTTAGTCAAAGGCGCGTTTACTTAGCAGTATAGGAAAACTGAATTTAAAATGGATTGAAAATATGCAATTTGAATATACGGTCATATATAATATTCATATGCTAAAATTCATGTATTTTCTTTGTTGTAGTTGCGAATTGTCATATTCAAATACTATTGATAGATCGACAAATAATTTATTGATGCAAGCGGACCAAAATTCATCCGAATATATAATTACAGTAATGACATTTTTCATGTAATTTCTTTAATTTGTTATCTTGTTCATATTCTCAGATCCCACTCCATGACAGATTTTGTATAAACATTGACTACAATTTACAAATTTAATGAAAACGCATGATAAATTTCATCAGTACAGTTCTTCGTTTTGCCATATTATGACATTCAGAATACTTTTTCAACAAAACTTTTCTCCGAATTGTAGGACCTAAAATATGTATGCTGTCGAATGTATAAAAATGCTGTCGAATTGTTTTACAGAAACATTTTCTCGTTCCTTACTCTGTGTCGTATACAATAGTGTAATTATACATCGATTATAATTTTTTTAAATCACAAAAAAATCAATCTAAACTTAAATTTAATTGCTGAATTCTATTACAATAATATTCAACTATAAAAATTCACAATATTTCCAAATGACAGATTAAATTATTGTGCATAAATTCCCATTTTCCGTTCCAAATAGAAGATTCATCCTACTTCTGTTATTTTTGGTACTATACTTTCATATTTCTAAGATCGGATAAAAAAAATTGGCTAAAATTTTTTAAAGCATAAAACTGAAAATTTAACAACTGAACATCACGGATGGCAGGAATGTTATTAAAGTTTTTACTTCTTAATTAATCATGAAAATGTGCCTATTTTTTTTAGAATTGTTTATTATACACAAAAAGGCTTAATTCATTATTAAATTCTGTTGAAAGATGATTTTCCGAAAATCCATTCATCACAGAGAATATGGTCATCCTATTTTTTTTGTTGTTGTTGAATATTTTAAAATTTAGTTATTTGTACCGTCATATTACCATTAGATTAAAAACATGATTTTGAATTCTAATTTTAAAGGCTGGATTACAAAGAAAAAAACATCTGATTAAAAAAAACAAATCAAAACTTAAGAGCAAGTAAATGCCTTAATCTTTAGAATTGACAAAAACTAGCAATCCATTTTTTCCTAAGAATTTAAAGCCTTGTCCTTGAAGCTTTCATCGTTAGTCAGCTTTAACATGCCATCTGTGCAATTAAATAAATGCGATTTTCCAATTACCGAAAGATGTATATCTTTTCATGTACCGGAGACTGCGTTTTGACTTCAAACATCTGTAGGAATATGAAACCATGCCAAACTGTTGTTATTGACTGAACTCGCCATATTTTTTATGCGTATTTCTTTGTACACAAGCTAGTCAGTTTACTACATTCCTTGAAGTTTCTGTACACATAAGAAAATAAACTATTTCCTTTTCCACGCGTATTTTTGTCGTGGCATAAAAACAATGTAAATGTGATTTTCTGGATGTTGTAATTTAGGTGCTTCTGCCCGAATTTCATACGTCTCTTCCATTCATTTAAAATTTTGCAAACTGCCATTTCTCAAACGATTGCGACATTTTAGAAATTTCTCAAGGATCAGGATGTATTTAAAGAAGGTATTTACAATAATTATGGTCGTGTTTTTCGGTATTATTCCTTATAATTTCTCATTTGCGTGAGATCCATCTTATAATGAGGTTTAAAATGCAAATTGGGAAATGTTTTGTCAAGGCCCCGAGAATACTTAATTTTATGGCAACTTCATATTAATCAAAGGCACGCAATAAGCCAGCAATACATTCAAGATTTCACACATAAATTGTGAGGCTTAACACAATGGATAAAATTTACTATTTTAAATTTCCACAATCTTTTGTTACAAAGTACTGTCAAATAAAAATACATGTAAATTGAACAAAGTAATCTCTTATACCTCGTTATATTACCGAATTGTAGAGGGCATATGATTATAAACCTCAAATTATTATAGTAAAATTATTATAATGAAAATAGTTCTCTTCACAATTGTTGGATGTAAATTTCTTCCCTTGATCTGAAAATATTCCATTCGTAAATCGATTCTTGCTACATATTTGTGAGCATGGAACTTTCTAATATAACCTGAAACATTTTATTAATATCTCTTTTCGGACCACTTGTTTGTACTTTTGATGAAAATTTCCTTGCTTTTACATAAAAAAACTTATCTCATGAAAATGTTTATCATTTTGCTTTTTCGGTTCTATGGCGTTTCCAAAGGGAATAGAATAAAAGATGAAAAATTGGAAACTGTTTATTCATAACCATTATAGTAATAAGATTATACCTCATTAAACATCGTCTATATGATGCTAAGTTCCGATTTTATCATTTTCTTCATTTTGAGATCACTTTAACCTTTTTTTGTTGTTGTTTCTTTTGTTTACTGAATTTCTTTAAGATCTATGCAAACTATATAAATACTTAATTTTGATGCAAGAAATACCTTTCAGCGCAGTTTTTTAAAATCATACCTACGGTCATTATTTACATAAAAAAATAATTTATAGTTTCAATATTCTTTCGATTTACTATTTTTTAAATAATTTTATAATAGTTGGTAGTGTTTTATTGATAATTTGAAAGATTCAAGAATTATAGTTGTATAAAATAATTCTGAGCATAATGTAGAACATATCAGGTAAAGAAAACTGGATAAAGCAACAAGGAAAAAAAAATTGACGTACCAAAATGCAAAATCTCATAGGGAGACGTCCCGGTTATAGAGAGAAGACGCTTTCTGATGGGTGATCGCTGTTCTTGTGGGTATAAAATTCATGTGAGGGTTGGCTCTTTTTCCATTACTGATATGCAATACGTGTCTTCTATGTCAGTGGTTGTATCTTCGGCATGATGGCCTTTAGGACTTACCCATAGTTCCACCTATGCTGTCATTCCGTTTCTATCAATAAAATTAAAATTATGTGTCCCTACGGATGAGTCTGAGTAACCAATATTGATTACCAGAAAGCCAAATATTTTTATATATACAAATTAATGGACGATTTCAAGTCTTCATGGGGTCATTCCATCTCGGTCTTGCATATTTTATATACTTGTCTCCAGCAACTTCCAAAGAGAAATATGTTTATGCTATCATTCAACAATTGAAGGAAAAAGCTTCATGGATGGTTCTCTAAATGTTTAAGCTAATACCGGTAACATCTGGAAATTGGCGGATATTCCAAGTTTCATCATAAAATAAAAGACTAAACATAATTAAATATCAAGATTATGTGAATTTTTTCATATTTTTATCATATAAAATAAGAAATATATAATTAAGATTATATGAAATTTTTCACTTGTATGGCAAATACAAAATTATATTCAATATATTGTTAATACACTTATACTATCACAAAATTTTTAAATTGTTGTATCTTTAAAACTCTTTATTTATCAAATGTGTAATAGTCAATTATATATATTAAAACTTTGATTATATGCATTTTCATCATACGTAACGTTTTGCATTCTTCTTAAGACAATAAAATGTGCTTATCAAATTTGGTATTTGTTTCTAAATATGCGTTATTCAATTTTTGAAAAAACACGTGAAGGTTTTCATACAGATTTTGTTTAATTTTAAAACTAAATCGTTAGGCTCTATTTGTATTCCCAATACTTATATTTTACATTCCTTTTACTTCAAGTAAAGCTTTAAAAAATTTTACTTATGCGCGTCGAAAATATTGGCGATTTCAAAATATTTACAATTTTTAAGCGCCCTACATTTGTTGAAGGTAATAGCATATCACTCACCTAAAAAATGAGAAAAACATTAGTACTCAAATATTTGAGAGACAAAAAAAGCCTCATTTTCCGAAAGAGTTGTTCACAAATAGGTGTTCATAACGATCAGACCTTGCTCGCAAAATCTATATGATCGCATTTCGTGTCAGCAAGTACCTTTTTCTATGGCGAGAAAATGTGTTTCTGTCGCGCGTATCATTTAATTTGGTAATAAAAAATACTTTATCTCTTGGTTTATAGTTTGAATGAAATGCCTCGTTTATTCAGTGATTCTTAGCTCACAGGTGAATCGTGCGGGTTTTACGAGAATTCTAAGCTAAGCCCTCGGGTGAATTGTGATGCTGTTGAACGAAAAGCATTGCCCGGACAGACATTCAGTCACGCATAGTAAACGTAAGTTGGAATTGTTTAATATTTATAAGCTTATGTCAAGTAAAAATTTCTGTGTGTCTCTAAGTTTTTTTTATATAAAACAAGCTTAAATGTCAAGCATAAAGGCGCGAGATTTTATTTGCGTTTGATTTTCACCTGGAAATTAAATCGTTATAGACTCAAAGTATATGCAATATTTCTTTTTGAGCATCAGATATTTTATATATACATATAATATATATACTCACTCAAAATAAAATTGTTATTTAGGTACAATGTTAAAATTGAATAATTTAACCCTTTGCACTCGGAAAACTCATTTGATGCAAGTGTTCATCTAATAAAAGGGTTTATTTATTGTTCGGAAAATTAAATGCAGGGTAATTTAAAATGAATACAGCGATTACAAAAGACTATAATTATTTAATGATAAAGAATTTGTCCATAATATTGACACTTGATGTAGACGGTACCTTAAAATTCCCGATGGCCAAAATAATTGAACTCAAAACATGCATCTGTAATGCGCTTGCATCGACCATTGCAGACATGCTTCAAAATGCATGGTGTGAAATGTACTATTACCTGTGCAACTTCTATGGCTCATGCATACAAGATTTAAAAATTTTGTCTAAATTATGTGTTAATCTGATCGATAATTTTTTTCATTAAATATTTATAACCACTATATTCATTTTGATTTACCCTGCATATATAATTGTTTTAAGTTGAATTTCTCAAAAATTAATTTACTTTTCACCATTATGAAACAATTTTAAATAATTGGGAAAATAAAACCTCAAAATCATGCACCATCTTGAATGGTGCTTGCCGAGTGCAAAGGGTTAATTTAATGTTTGTAGTTTCTGCTTACTATAGAGTAATACTATATAAATTTCTAAGTTTAACATGATATTAATAGCTTGAAAAATATTTTAATTTAGAAAAGGAACTTAACATCTTCTAATATGTGAATTGTCCAGAAAATAATTCTTTAAAAAGCTTTCTATGAAATTTCTTTCTTAAGCTTTCTGTGAAAGAGTTGTATGTATATATTTGACATTCATAACCTAATTGTTTTTCAATAATGTTTCATTCATTTATATTTATTTTGTTCAAAAACAGAGATAAAAGCTTTTGCAAACAACTGATATTTAACCCCTTATGGCCTTTAAATGTTTGGAAAAATTGTCAGTCGATGTAGAATTTGATGCGATAAGAACAAGCTTATGTTTAGTTTTTATCTACTTTTTTACGCGCTACTCAGTCCGTGAATTACTTGTGATTCATGCATATTATCTAATTGGATCTTTTTCTTCTCAACAACACAATTGAGAAAATACCAAATACGTAAGCATCTTATTAGAGCGTGGTCTGAATCGTGGGCATCAATCAGGGCAGCAAGAGTGTTAAAAACCGTTAACTGAATGGTCTATGAATATTTTTACTTATTTTAACGCTGACTTTGGACTGTTTCAATTATGTAGGTAAAGCATTTCAATGCTTTAATATCGAAAGTGTTCAGATACTTTATTGTAATCAATAATTCAGATCAGACAAAATGATTCAACGCAAAAAAAATATAGTTCGAATACATCTTAAAATTATATATTCGCTGTTTAGACTTCCTTTTAACAACTTTTCTGTTTTTTCATTCTGAAAGTCGCATGTCCTTACATCACACATTACATAAATCAAAAGGAAATAAAAGTTCCGCTTTATTGTTTCGACTGATTCTCTACATTCGGTCAGCAGAAATAGTTCTTTCTTCCTTGTCATGATTTAGTCTACATTTCTCATCTGTTAGAAAAAGATTTGAAAATGAGAGCTTAAATATCGTGCTTGAAATTACATTATATTAAATATACTGATATTTATTGAGGTCTCATGTTTTCTCATTAAAATACGTCTACTTAAATATTTCAGGCAATCGCCTTATCTCATTTGCAAGTTTTTTTAATAAATGGGAAATATTGCATATGTGAAAATTTTAACTTTTCAGATATAAGCTTAAATATCCGAGATTTAACCCATTGGGTTGTGTTATCTAAAAATACGTATAGTACAGGATGTGTATGTGTGTTTTCTTTTTAACTGATGGTACACGGAGACTTTTTTAGCATGCACTATCTGCTGCAATGCCACCAAATTTTGTACGGGGACTATTGACGATATAGAAAAAAGGAATTTGCAAAAAAAAATCCCAAAGAAACTAATAATGAAAAATGCAATGCTTTTCACTTTAAGATAGCTGAAATTTGGCATAAAACACGGCAAAAATTGCAAAATACAAAATCGTTTATGTGGCCGACACCGACCCCAGTACTTAGAGCTATAAAAAGAAAGTGGAGCATTGAAAATCTTTTTGAGTATCAATTGGTTTGTAAAATTTGTTTCACATTAGTACAGCGTTCATTACTTGTGAAGCTTTTTTATCTTAAAAAATCGAATGCAGCTGCCATAATTTGCATATTTAGAAGTCGAAATAATTTACGTAAAGAATCGCTATCAATTAATGCAGTGAAAGCAACGGTTTAAAAATTGGAAAAAACAGGTTCTCTTACAACTCAGCCTGGTAGAGGACCACTGTTTGACCAAGTGACTTTTTTCAGTGGGGTTATTTAAAATCGAAGGTTTATATTGGTGGAGTGTTTAACCTATCAGTTTTTAAGAAAAACATAACACGGACTGTTATGAACATGCTTTCAGAAATGTTGCATTTAAGTGTGGAGAGTACAGAAAGCAAAGCTCATTCTAATAATATCATTTCGAATAAAGCATATTAGGAAAAAAATTCTTTGTTATTCCTTTATTTGTTTACGATAGCTTTTTTTAAATTTTATAGTGCAGTTAAACTAAAAATTTAGATCAAAACCACACATTCCCCCTATTGGCACCTTTTAGAAATAATTTTTTTCGTGAATTTCCTTTTTTCCATGACATCAATAGTCCCCGTACAAAATTTTGTGATTTTTCGGATGATAGTTTGATCTACAGAGATCTCCTAGTACCATCATTTTAAAAATAACACTCTGTATTTGAATTTGACGAGAAACGGGGTTTTTGTTAAAAGAACTTCTTTCTTTTGTAAACAATTTCATTTATCTTCTGTTTACCTGTGTTTCTGTTTTAACTGTATTTACAGATTCTCCGTCTTTGCTGTTTTCCCAACTATAAATTGTCCGCGGAGTGTCAAGTTTTGTTTTAATTTACCACTTGTCATAAAATTTTGGAATATTTTAGTTAGTAATTCAAGAAGCAAATCTTGGATATACTTCGTGGTTACATTACATCAAATTGTTGTAAAACATATTTGAATTTTTTTAAATTAATGTTATCATTTATCATTTTAACATGACAACCAAGATAAGTCATGTGTTTCATTCTTAAAATTTTATCAAAAGGAATTTTTTATCAATAAGTAGGAAATTTTATAGCAAAGCATTCCGTGTTATTCAAAATAATGTTGAATTTCTCTGCCTTCATCTTGGCTTTCCCACTTTGAATAAAATGTAGGAATTTTCTATTCTTTTATTTATAAGCAAAGGTTTTGAGTCCAATTTTTTTTTAAAAATAAATATTTTTTTTTAAGTAACTTAATTTTTTTTTCTATCCTTCTTTAGTTTACGTCAGATAATGGTCGACCAATTTTGCTCCAAAACTTACAATTTCAGCAATGTGTGCTTAATTTTGTTCAACGTGTTTTATTTATTGCATATTTCATGTTTTTTATTTAATGCATCAACAATGTGCGTTTTATTTTATTGTAGGCTCAGTAATGTGCGTTTTACTTTGTTGTAGGTTCAGTAATGTGCGTTTTATTTAGTTGTGGGCTCAAAAATTTCGTGTTGTCTTTAGAATTAATTATACAATAACCCATTTTTATAAAAGCTGATGTTATTGGCTACTTAACCATTTTGGGTAATCCAGGGATAGAAGTTTCTCTGTTTCGGTCTTCAGGCTATAATTCAAAAAAAAAATCTCTTTATCCAGACCAATTCAGAAAAAAAATAAAAAATAAATTTTGCATTCCTTACGTGATGTTCCCTGTAAAATAATAAGTTACTTTTCCAATTAAAAGACAAAAATAAAGAAAGAAGCAAGTCAATAACGCGTAACATTCGCATATTCCCAGTATCCAATCTGAGTTACAAATGCCAAATCTATCTCCCTCTATTACTATTATTTAGCATCTTGTTCTAACCGGCATAAGATAAATGCAATGACTCGGAACTTTATGCGAAATGCAAAACACAACCAGCTTAAAAGCACAAATTATCTTACAATGTCTCGCGCATAAATTTCTCCCTAAGGTTGTAAAGAGTTCATTCTGTACAGTTTTTCTTTCTAAAGAATATAATTTATCTACATTTGAACCTAAAAGGAAACTGGCGTTCAAGGTCTGTACCCTTTCTAAATGTGTAAACATTGCCTTTTAATACAAGATGGTATAATAAACCACTCGTAAAACATTTTATGTATCCTCATTTCTGTGACAAATTACAATTGTTTGACAACAGCTGTTATGATATGCGCTGTAGAGTTTAAGTAATAATTACATTCTCGCGCTATTAACAATCCCTAAAAGGAATAATTGTCAAATTAGTCTTGCGCCATTTCAAAAGCCGGCATAATTTCCACTTTAGTTCGATCTTTGAATTCTTGAGCGAAACATCCAAAACAAGATTTAGTTAGATGAAGAGAACTCCTCAAATGGTTAAGAATAGCGATAGCTAGATTGAATTTGTTAGGTTATTGGATCATAAGTTATGGTAAACAGTTTCAGATTTGGTAAGTTTTTGCAAAACGCTATGCAGCTTATCTTTTTAATATGCTTCTCATATTTTCTTTTTAATAGAAAAAGTTTTAAAAAATGTGGAATCATTTTGTTTGATATTTATTTGTAAGATAATTATTATAAAATGTCTATAAAATTCTTATTAAATTCAAAATGCTTTCAATTTTCACTAAAAAATTTATTAATGTGCCCGCATTTACCAAAAGCAATTTCTTTAAGAATGTATTTAACTTTTTTTAAATGCGATTTCAAAAGCGAAATTTACATGTACAAATAAGCGCTTAAATTATTTTACTATGTTAAATTTTTCTTTTTACATTCATTTCTACTGCTTTTCCAAGTGGCTTATCGTGAGCGTAAATCTTGTAAATTTCTTTATCGACGTTTCATTATTCTTTGTTTTTCTGTTTAGTTTAGATTCAATATTTGTATTGCTTTCTGGAAAATTTGTTTTTTATAAAATGATTCTTTGGTGCTTTCTAATTTAAAATAATACTGTATATTGTCGTATTTAGAAGCTAATGATTTAGTGATTAAAATTCATTCTTTACTTTCGCAGTACAGAAAAGACGTATAAAAAATGTTTCAAACTCGAAAAATTTTAAACTCGAGGTTTTGACAAATCTCCAGGTTTCAGACCTCTCCGAATTAGAAAAAACGCTTCGCCTTTTTTCGCTTTATGTCTGACTGTAACAGATAGCTGAAAAACCCTTTGAATTAAATAGATTAAATTTGATATAGGTTCTTTACACCAAATACATAGATTTCTGTCAAATTGTGAGCATTGTTCAGTACAGTGATCTATAGATCATCACTGTACTGAACACCTATCAAATTTTGAGTAATGTAACAAGTCGTTAACCGTCTATTCCTCTGTACTCTCAGAAGCACGGTAAATCAAACATAATAAATTAAGTATATCAAATTTAGCATGAGATTTTTGATTACAATTATAGCTATGTCAAATCTTGATTTTAATAGTTGAGAAAACCATGTTTAAAAAGGGAATATAAATAATTCAAAATATGTAATTTTTGATCCGAGGAAGGTTTAAAACAGTTAAATTTATTAAAATCTCTAGTTCGAATTTTTTGGAATTCAAAATACTTTCTCTATAAATTTCATATATGAAAATTCAAAAACGTGTTGAAATGTGTTACGGAGTTGACCAATTTATTGAAAAATTACAATGCATTACATAAGACCTCAAAATACCTTATCTAACATTGTAACGGACAAATTTTACATTGAAATTTTTCTATATTTAACATATTTTAGAAACTGAACCTATAATCTATCATTTAGATAATTGCTTACATACTCTACAATTTAATTTTAAACTCTATGTTTAAGTAGATAAAAGCATTGAAATAAGTGCTTGAAATTTTTTTCTTAGTTCGAAGTAAGTAAAGTAATCTCATGTTGCATCTCAAGATTCAATGTACATTGGGTAGTAAAGGTATCTGAAATCAATCAATCAATATTTTTTTTTAATTTGCTTTCGCTTATTAAATTGTCAGAAAGAACTCTTTACGTACAATTTTGATCATAAAGAGATCAACTGATTAAGCAATAACAACTTCTTAATTGAATGATCTTTGATTTCAATGAAATTTTTGAATTGAAAATCTTTTTCTTTCAGGTAGCTGCCACACGAGGCTAAATGGCGCGATTGTTAGGCATTCGGCGCCTTGAGCCCGTGGTTGACCTCAACCCCTCCGAGTCGACTGCAAATCTCACTTCATACAATCAGGATCAAGACTATTTTCAGAATCCCACATTCGAAGACGATTATGAAACAGGTAAGACACCCAAGTACGCAGAAATTTCCAGACTTTCTTGAAAATTGCGAAATAAAATTGTTTAAAATGTTACAGGATAGTGTAAAGGGATTCTTGTTGTTTCCTCAAAAGTTGATTATATTTTTAAACGACATTTTAGACGATAATCTTTAAATCCATAAAATGAAACATTCTTAAAAGATAAAAAAATTCTGGAATGGTTTTGGACTTTTATCAGAATGTATGTGTATCATGATAAAGCGATATAGTTTAATTCCTTGTTTCCTTTCTAGTATCATATCTCAGTAAAAAGTGACTCAAAAGGTGTAATTAAGCTTAGACATAGATAATTTACAATCTCTTTAAGTTAAAGCATGTATTTCTAGTTATTTTATGTATCCTATGAGGGAAGAATATTTCATTAAATATTTTGATAAGATAAATGTATATTTTACGATATTGATAATTATTAGTAAATAATCAATTTTTTCATTTACATTTTTTTCCGACTTTTAATAACCGAATTTCAACAATGAAGCCCTGTGACTCACCAATGAGTTACGTGACAATCGACTATCTAATTGCACCTCAGCATCATACTAATTGTGTACTGAACATTCATCAAACTAATTGAAAGAGCCTCTTTTCTACCATAGTTAAGAGATAGCAAAGAAGGGGTTATCTAATTAGATAGATGATTTGAATATCTAATTAGATAACTCTGACGTGTTAAAATGCTTGTTAAACCTCTTACACTTACAAGATTGACTTTTCAGGCAGGAATATTTGTGAAACTGCTTACCAAATATGATTAATGATACAAATATGAATATTATCGAAGCTTAGTTTCATTATTTAATAACTTTAAACTGATAGAAAGCTAAAACTATTTATCAATTATAGAATAATAGAATTACATTGAATAATTGTAATATGTGACCTATAAAAATGAATTTCTCATTTTCACTGAGACCACGATTGCCATAAGTCTCCTAATCTTAAACTTACAATGGTATGTCAAAACACTCACAATTCATTGAATATAAAAACTAAGTTGAGCATTGCTTAGTATCGAATTGTCGTATTTATCATTGTTGTGAAAGTACTTAGACTGAAATACAAACGCATTTGTGAAATTTGGACTTTTTTCTTTTCGACAAATCTATGTGCAATTCTGCAATCAACCAAGGAAGGTTTCGTTCATTTAGCAATAATTCCCTATACTACTCAAATTATCTTCATAAAATCATAATTTATAAACCTAAACTGAAAATGAAAAATAATTTTAATGCATTTGATCTTTTTCTTTTAGCGAGTGTTGAATGGCGTGCTTCATCACCGGCTGTCTCCATCTCTCTTGAAAATCCTGTCAATGCCCCAACAGCAACAAATAATAACAATAACAATATCAACATCAATAATCAGAATCAGACGAAGAAATCACTCGTACCCACAGATTCTGGAATCATCATTTGTGGACCAAAATCTTCTACAGACGATTCTTCCTCTGTCGGAGGGAAAAGCTTGGACTCGGGGGTGGGCGAGACAGGTGCCAGAGGCAGCATCGTTTCCATCGGCAGCATCAAATCTCTCCAATCTGTTAGCGGCTGGTCCCGTTCCAGACTTTCCAGAAACAGCCTTAGAAGCATCAAAGGAGAACCCGAACCATATCAGCAAGAGACATTGCTTGCCATCTGTGTTCAAATCTTCATACCTTTCCTAATTGCTGGCATGGGAACGTGTGGTGCGGGCATTGTGCTGGACTATGTAGAGGTATCGAAATGCTCTTCAATAGCAATCGATCTGAAATCTAAAATGTCGCATTGATTTAAAATATTCGAAATATAGGTTACGAATTTGTTCAAAAACTTTGAGTGATCAGCGCGTGTTGTCTTCCCGTAAATTTCTCTCATACTCTTCAGTGAAGTTCTTATTCCTGTCCTTTCGTATAAAATTTTAGACCTTGATTTTAAACCACAATTGCCTTGCATGGTAATGGAGAGATGTAATTCTAAAATGCATATTGTTGGCGTAATCTAGCAATTTTACGAAATTTATCGTGAGAAATACATATTTTGAATATCTTTTTTCTCCCGTTCAATTGTACCCAAAATTTGACACGAACAACAGTTGCAGTCTCAAGATCACACCAAATTTCAATTCTATCAAATTTGTTCACGAGAAAGCACCAGACGAAAAGACAATCAACCTTTTGACAAATTTTGCCCAAAATTTAATTGGTATCTCTATTTAAAATATTAAATAAATTGGAGTAAATAATATGAAATTTTCAAAATATAAAAAGTTTTATATATATCTTCGTATTTCGAAGTTATCAATTTCCCGTCTATTTGAAAAGCAAGAAAGATAAGCTTCATTCAAATGAATTTCGTTTAACATTAGAAATCTACAAATTTGGTCAAAATTTCATAGCCTGAATTTCAGCCTTCTAGCGCAAAGCGTTAGTTATCTTGATTATAAGCAGATATAATGCCAAAAATGTTTTTTTAAGCTCAAAGAAGTCGTAAAAATTGTTTTTAACAATTACAATATTTAACCTACATTTTACTTAAGAGAAAATAAAAAGTGAGTATAAGAATTGTCATTAAAAAGGAAATTGTGCATATTTATTGGCAAATTAATCTTCAATTAGTGAGGGAGAAAAAAAAGCTAATGTTTGAAATAAATAAATGAATGAATATATCCATCAAAATCATCAAATCGGTGCACAAATTTCATAAAAAGGCGACCACTATGCTAAAAGGTGACCTTTTGTGTAAAAATAGTTTTGAATCGATATTGTTCCTTTTATAAAGATGCATTCATTTATAGTTAGAGATTGGTAGCAGTCACAAGAGGTTTGATCCACTTATCCATATATCCGCATATGCATGGTGCGCAATAATAGATTTGAAATTTGAATTAGCAGAGTCATTTTGCATTTATTACATGAGAATGAAATTACTCTTTCCTTTTGTTGCAGTTTCAGGTATACAACTCTGTCAAGAATTAATGAAAAGGGACTTTTTGCTGTATTTTTAAAGCAAAAAATGTTTCATTTATTAAATGAAAAGACATTAGTTCCTTTATTATTATTATAGATTAACAATAGGGATAAGAGCAACCATCCGAGCTCTGACCTAGCTTGAAAAATTCCTTTTCATCCCGATTCCGGCAAATATCCATTATTTACTACATAGAAGTGAATGGGCCAAATTCCATTGTGACTCGAACATTGTCATAATGTTGCGATGTAAAATGTAATATTTAATGCCATTTTAAACCGTTTAAAAGTATCAATAATGAATATGTGACCTTTCATTCTTTTTCGCTTATTTTTTAAAATTACCATTAATGATTTTTTTTTTCATAGTGGGATTTATTTTCTCTATAAAAAGCGATAAGTTTTAAGCAAATTTGCAAGCTCTTAAACTTATTGCATACTAGCCGCCTTTGGCGACCAACTGGTTCGCCATGAGTAATGCGCTCTAAAATTTCCAATTAAATCATATATTTTTTAGTCAAAATTTAAGAAATAGTTTAAGTTAAAAGATTCAGTTATTAGTAGTTAAAGAGTCGGTAACTTTATTCGGGAAAACTTTTTGAGTTTAATGCTCTAATAATTTATCAATTATGCTTCCAAAATATTAAAAATGTTTTTTCGGTGATATTGCCAAAATGTTAAATATGTTTTTTAAAGAAAGCGAAAAAGGGAAAAAATTATTGAATTAATGATACAGATATTGCAAACGATTATAGAAATATGCCATTAACTCGGGATTTCAATGCATATCCTGTCTAAATTCAATCAGGTTTACTGTAAATAAAGATAATTTATGGAATTAATGATATAAATATTGCAAACGATTTCTTAGAATCCTTTGCCTTGCATTTATTTTTATAGAAGATATCACATTTTATATTTGTTATTTTATCCAGTTACGTGCTGAAAGTTGTATTTCTTTAGATTTGATTTACGATAGTAGTTGTTTTTTCATTTCAACTTCCGGCATTGTTTTATTTTATTTTATCCAGTCACGTGCTAAAAAAACATGGTTAAAATATTTCTTTGATAATTCGTTAAAAATAGAAGCTTGAGTTATACATTAAAACACTGATACCATTAGAAAGCTAATTCTTTAAATCTTTAAATTGATGTTAAAATCATGTTTGTCCGATAATAATTTCGGAAGTTATAGCAGAAAAACTTCGAAATTTCGTTTAAATTTTAATTAATTCAAATTTAATTAAAAATTCAAAAAAAGGGCTCCGAGGTGCACATTTCAGACCTCCAAGGTATACATGTACCAAATTTGGTAGCTGTAGGACCAACGGTCTGGCCTGTAGAGCGCCAACACACACACACACACATTGAGCTTTATTATAAGTATAGATTAATTTATACCAAACTTAAACAAGCCAAAACAATTTAATAGAATTTTGTTAAAAAGGAATAGGACCGAGAGAAAGTTCGATATCTCTCATTTCCATTTCTTTATTTTTTTTCTTCATTCGACTTTTCGTTTTTGATTTGTGGCAGTCCATACATCGAAATTCTTAAAGCTGAAAATACATTTAAATGAAATATCTCACTTTTTAATCAGATCTGAGGTACAATTTCCTGTTCTCCAAATGAAGTAACAAAATTTATCATTACTCATTCTAAAATTTGTTTCTTGTTTCCAGAATGAAAATTAGAATATTTGAGGTTTTATTTCATTAAAGATGTATTGTTTGCCAAGGTGACTTTAAATCCGTCAGGGCCAAACGTCCTCCCTCTAGTGTGGTGTGGTGCGGAGAGGGGTATACCAGCTCAGGTGTCGTCCTCTGACCGCTACTCAAAATTTGGAGGCCGGTCCCAAAATAATCCTAGTGTTGTTTTACAACTGGGCGTTAATATAACTAAACTAATCTGACTGTGATTCTACCAAGTTACAAGAATTTTCGCCAAGTAAACTTTCAAACTTAAGAGTTATTCATGAAGTCGGTTGAACTCTTTGATTGGATTAAATATCAATGCATTGCTGTCATTTACATCATTATTTTTTATTATCTTTTAAACGTGGAATTTAACTCAATCCTTACTATAAATCAAAATTTATGCAATTATTGAAATGGCTGGTTTATCTGTGAAACGAATACATCTCGCTGTCTTAACATAGTAAATTGACCTTTAAAACTGTCACTGAAGAAGCATTCGAAATCTTTATCTGCTGTCATTCTACAGAAATTTTTTTTCTCATTTGTTACCGTCGTAAAGGATTGTAAACTTACGAAATGTGTTTGTGTTTATATTGAAGACTAAAAACTCAAAATCCGTGTTATTCTATTAAAAAAAATTTACTCAATAAATCAAAGGTGAATGACTAGAACAATTTCGGAAAACATATTGTTCACCTTATCTTGTTTTTAAAGATATAAACTTTTCTTCATGAAATATTTTAAGATGAGTTGCTTACAGTTTAATAACATTATCTTGATTCATGCACAGATTATGATGCTTATAGATAATTCTGATGGTTTTCAATTCTGAACCCAACTTATTCGTTATGTATATTTTTCCATCCTGTTTTTAAAATTCAAGTAATTTAATACCTTTTGTTATATTTTTGTTAGTAATATATATGTGATATAATTTCTCAAATGTTTGTATATTTTTATTTAAATACTCTTACACTTTTGTGGGCGATTGAGAGAAAAAGGCTATCGAAACAAATGTTTCCAAATGTAGTTCAGAATTTCCCTTTAAGCAGATTAGGCAGCTGCCTTGGGCCCACCTAGACAGATTAATTTAAAAATTATTAATTATTAATTACTTTAGTTACCATATTAATACATAGGCAAAAAGTACAATTACTGTGAATGACAAAAAAATTTGGATGAAGTTAGTAATTAATCGATTATAATTTGTCAGATCCCCATCTGCTTCATTACGTCCATTTAATTATTAAAATATTATGAAACCGAATTGCTTCTTCGATAATGTTGTATACAGTTGTTGATATCGGATTATCTGGAGTAACAATGTGATACATTATTAATGATTTGAAAAAATTAATCCAGAACAAACTTTTTATGTTAAAGTTGTGCTGGAATGTGAAACAAAATCGACCATCGTAAATACCTTACTCATCTGTTATATCCAGTGGTTATGAGCCCTGAATTCCAACATTCCAAGGCACTCTTTTCAAATCTGCAAAACGGGATTTCATAATCTGCATTACCTAAATCCACCTCTTCTCCAATATATGTAAAGAGTGAAAATTTGCGAAATAACCTGTACTTAGTAAGATTGGTTTATTTTAATCAAAGTCCCAGCTTTTCATTTGAATTTAATTCCTTTGGATGTTTATAAATTTTTAACTAAAATTATCTTTCAAAGACATTAGTATAAAATACAAAAATTAGTGTAGCCCATTGACAAGATTCTATGTTGCATTTGGGACAAGAAGGCTTCCTTAATCAGTATATGTAATTCAATTAAATGAGTAAAGGAGCATGAGCTTTAAGGTTTGATTCTTCTATCTTCCTACAATTTTTTATACTTGGGAAGCAACTAGTAAACTCTTTATCAATTACCAAGTCCCCAAACTTTCACATAAATTTTTGTTTCCCAAACATAAAAAAGAAAAAGACTCCAGATAATGTACAAAATTTTAAAATGTATCGATTTTTCCCCTTTTGTGAAAATATTTAATCTAAAAATATTAACATCTTTTTTGAAAGTAAATCATAAAATGGAAGACATTCAAATGAATTCAAATAGCTTCTGTATAAATGCATTTTAATAAACAGTTCACACAATTCAAAGAAGTCTTAGTACTTATTTTTTTCTGGTTAAGTATTTTTCTGGTTAAATATTTCTTCCTAATTATTTTTTAAATCTTTTTTTATCAGGAGAATGTTGCGCAACAAAAATAATATTCAGAAGAGATTCTCATTTCCTAAAATTACATGAACGAATTATTTTAATTAAATTAATGAGTTTAATCAGTCTATTGCGCAAATCTTACAAAATTTTCTCTTTTCAAGGGTTGGACAGTATTCAAAAGTGTAACGGAGATATTTATCTTAGTTCCTACTCTTTTGGGCTTGAAGGGCAACCTCGAAATGACACTGGCTTCCAGAGTTTCCACCCAAGTAAGTATCAGTTTATTGAGACATATTAAAACAATGTATATGAATACAGAAGTATATTTCTGTTTGTGTTATTAAAAGAATGTAAAATTAAAAGTGATGGGTAAAGCTAGAAGTAACTTTAAATACCAATAATTCGTGAACCAACGGTAAAAATATTATTTTCATCTAAAAGTTAATCCTTAGCACTCCTAACAGTAATTCAATGTGTAATTTTTTGCCAAATAAGACTTATTTATTGCTCCGAAAAATTTATATAGTTTTTTAACTGAATTTTTGCGGAAAATTAATCTACATATTGTTACCACTCTGAAGAATTTTTACCTGTCAAAATTTAAGAAAATTTAAAACAAGCTGCATTGCCTTGAATGGTGCCTGAGAGGAAACAGCGGAGTGCTAAGGGTTAAATTCCGAATGATTTATTTTATTAAATTCTTTGGCCACCAAATGGCTTGCCAGTAATATTGGCTATATTTAACTTCAATTAAATAATTCGTTTATAATTTCATGCTTATGATTTCATTCTCAGATATTAGAACCATGTTATTTTATCTTTAATATACTCTGTTCTTTGAGTGTACGAAATTAACTAATATAGATGAATCCCATGATACAATTGCATTGCTAAAAACACAAATTACCGGTTCATCAATATTATAACTTTCACAGAAATTTACTTTAATTTTTTAACCGTCTTGTAAATTACACAGTGTAAACAAAATCTTTCTTTTCATAATTATTATCTTTACATAATTAAAATCTAAACATAATTATTTTTCAAAGAATTAAAATGATTTATAGAGCAACAATGCATAATCTGTTTTGATAATTAGACAAAAAAATCTAATTGCTAAAATTCAGGAAATATTTATTTGACTATTAAATTAGTGTCATTAAAAAACGATTTTTAAATTTCCAACCGGTGCAAAAAAAAATTCATTTTTGCACCAAAATAAATTTGGAAATTGTCGCAGAAAAAGGCTAAAATTTCGCTTAATTTTCAATTGATCTTTACTAAAAATTTCAAAAAAAAATTCTCCAAAATTCACATTTTTTTCATATTTTAACTAATAATATTTATTAGTTAGTAGAAATAACAGATAGTAAATGGGTTTTTAATTTGAGACATTATTATACTGCAATTGATGGCGCAATGAATTACATACAATTAAGACTTAAAATAGTAGGTCCAAATCTCCATCCACAATCAATAATCATTTCTGATGCTTTATGAGAGAATACTAATTATGGAAGCATCACTTAATTCAGCAACAATTAATTTTTCTGAATTGTTGCTCTCAAAAATGGTCGAAGGTGCATTTAATATATGCAACTTGTAACTCCTATCATTACCTTAATTATGCAATAAAATGCTTCAACAACGGCAGAACTAAAGACAAATTTTTAAATTATGGCATCATATATTATAACATATCTGTTCTCAGGAATTATAGACTGAACTTTTGAATTTCTTCTGAACTTTTAGATCGTACTGTAATTGACTTAGTGACTCAAATCCCTTATAAAACTCAACATCAGATGCGATTAGATATCTTTACGATATTGTAAGACATTAAGAATATCGAGCACCGTGATAATATCGTATCTTTCGCTTACTAGGTTAAAATAATTGTTTCTGAAATAATAAAATCTTTAAGTGGGGACTTACTTTGGTTTGTAAGGCATGAATTCTTTTTTAAAATAGTAAAATATTTAGTTCATAAAACCTACATTTATACCATTTCGTAAAATTTGCGCTTAATAATTAATATTATATATAAATATATACAATATTAATTGTTTTATTTTTGAGAATAGCTACTCTGTATTGGGAAAAATGATCTTTCCATAATCGAGGAATTTTTATTCCGTCTGCTTATGCTTAGAAAGGATGCAAAAATAAGATAATTTAAATAAATATTTAATAAATAGAATAGTATATAAGCATAAAGAATCTTTAAAACGACCATGAATTATATCTAAAATTTCTACATACAAAACTTGCGAGAAACCTTAAATTTGCCATTCTATTATTAAACATTTATTTTTACTTTTAATGGCTTAAAGCGCAAGCAGCGTCTTCTTTCTAGTCTAAAGCTTCATCGATTCATTTATAGATCCCTATTTTTAAATTTTTTATAGATCCTTGGAAAGTTTTATTTTCTGTTAATTTGAAAACGATATGCAGTATTATTTTTAGAATAGACCTCATTATTATCAGTTTTAGACTAAAATATCTGTTCGTAGAAACCGAGTAATGGATCTCGCACAAATTAATTCCAAATAGTCGTTTAATAACTTGTTATTGGATGACTACTTTTAGAAATATGTTGGTTCTAAAAACCAATTTTTCATATGTCGCACTTTCGAACATATACACTTTTTTTAATTCTACAAAATTATTCATTCTCACTTTTTATGTGATGTTTTGAATTTTTTTAATCTATATATATATACATGCACAAAAGCTTTAATAATTAATTTTAAAATGCATTAAAAATTGACTAATTCGATAACTTTTAATTTGAAATGAATTTAATTTTAATTTCATGTTTATTTAAATTTACCTTTGGTTCTTTGAAGATTTTCAAAGTGGCACAAATTAAAATATCGTCTTTAATACACATTTTTGCTAATTTAAAGTCAAATCTAAAACCTGTTAGAAAAAAACAATAAAATATCTTTTGCAGCTCTAAAATGATTCTTTCAAGTATATCTGCAACTCATACTGTCAATGATAGTTAAAGAACTGGAAAATTCTTGAATCATCAAAAGACATAACTGCTATTCAATGTATCCATTAAAAAAGAGAGCTGAATTAATCCTCACTTAAAAAGAACACCTGAACATCTTGGAGGCGAATTCTAGTGGTATTCTGAAAGCTTATCGTAAATTTGCTGTATTCAGTGTAGTATATGATATTAATAAAATTACTTATAAATTAAATACTAAAATTATTCAAAAAATTTGAATCTAATCAATAATTAAATAAGTATTATTTATTATAAAATTATTAAACAATTGGAAATATCTTTTAAACTAAAATTCATTATTTCTGCTTGTACTCGAAATCCAATTTTATTTATTGGAATTCTTGAGGAACTCTAAATTTTACTGTGGTCCGTCAGTTTGAAGTTGCCAATTTTCTTGTAGTTAAAGCAATTAGGTTAAAGGTAATTAAAGCAATTTTTCAGTAATAAGCTATTTTGAGGAAAATATTCGAATAAGTCTTTATTTTTAAAAAAATTAATGGATGTTTTTAACTTCTAAAGGAAAGACTATAATGTTTGTGAATAATTTTATATATTCCTGATCTGATTTTGGTACATCACTTTTTATGGATCTTCTAAAATTCTTTCAAAATATTCACTATGAAATTTGCAATATCAAAATTAGCATAAATACAAAGTCATAATTTTTTTCATTACTTGAAAAACGATACGTCTGTTACTTATCAAAATCATAAAATACTTATTTGTTCAAAGACCAATGTTTTAAGAGCTGAAATTATCATATATAATTAGTGAATATTTGTGTAACATAATGAATCGATTTTTTTTCTTAGGCAAACCTCGGAAATCTGGATTCCTTAAAGCAAAAATGGCAGATGTCCTGGGGTAATATGGCACTCATACAGGTAATCATTCACCATTAAACTAATTCACATAAGCATGTTAATAAGTAGTCGCCTTTGGAGGCTAGCTACTATCAGGAATATTTTTATGGCTAGTAAATTGTTAATAAGAATTACATTTATTTAAAATTTTAGCTTTTATTTAGATGAGACTGAAAAGTATTGAGTGGGATCGTATTACTACAAATACCTGTGAGTTCAAAAAATATTAAATAATGCATATACGCTATAAAAATGAAAGAATAAAATCATACTTCTGAATTAAGAGTAGAATAATTTTTATCTTAAATTTAACTTTGGATAAAGATACAAATTTAAAGAAATATTTTCAGGATAAGCATTTTCCGTTTTAAAATGCAATGGTAAAAGCTGTGAAGACAATTTTGAAAAACTTGTAAAAAAAAGTCTCTAATTTTGTTTGAAAACTAAAATGTTTTGATAAATGTCCTGTTTTTAATGAAAAATATTTTCATTATGTAAAGAATAAATGTCGGTAATGATTTTTTTTAAATTTATGATAATTCTTATTTGAGCAGCTTATGTAACTTTATGAATTTTTGCATTTTAATATTAATTTTGATATATGTTTACCATTCTTTCATCTTTCTTTGCTAGTGTGTTTAAAGTTGTTGATTTTTCAGTGCCAGGCCACAGTCATGGGATTCCTTGCAGCTGCTTTTGCCACGTCTATGAGCATAGCAAACAGCGGATTCAACCTAAGCAATGCTTTGCTTTTGTGTGCCAGTTCCCTATTCACCGCAACTATAGCTAGTTTAGTCTTAGGTGAGTATACCACTTTAAAAGATTAGTTTTTTTTTCTTTCAAGGTTTTGAATTCCTTACTTTTTTTAATCATAAGCTCGATGATGAAACGTCATGACATGGTTTTCTGATGATTAAAATGCTTTATCTTGAATTTCATCTTGAAATATTTATTATTTAGAAATTAGGAAAGTATTCATGAATTTTTTTTTAAATCATTGAATTTAAAAAATACATAATGACTATTGAAATAATGGTCTACAACACTCCCTTAACTAAAATATTGTCTTTATTTGATATGAAGGATCATGGTGGACTGGTGGTAAGATCTCAGTTTTGGAACCTGAAGGTTTCAGATTCGAGATCCGAGTACACCCAACAACTGTGTAACTTTGAACGCATGTTAGGTTTTATTAATCTAGACTTCGATTTATTTACAAGCCACTCTCAACTGTGATGAGGTTATCCTACATCCATAACCATTAACATAATGTTATTAAAACAGTTGCTTGGTCTTAGAGCATCTACTTATTCGTTCGTTCATATACCACCATCTTCCCCACTCTTCCCAATGTAAACCCCCCATTCAAATATAGGTTACATTTCTTAGTATTTTAACATCAAACAATTTTAACTCTAAAAATTTTAATCTAAAAAATATTTTAACCAATGTGATCTTAACTCTGGAATCCAATCTGTGACAAACTTTTATCATCTTTTATGCAATATTTCAGTGTTTTTTACCAAATTTGTAACACACTGTTTTGACTTGAGCTTTACTGATTTTTATGTATTTTACCCTATTATGACGTTTGAGTTTGATTTTAATGTGGGATTTTATATGTTTGACTTGTGTTTAATGTATATATTTCTGGTGTGGTCGTGATGCCCTATTGTCTGTCTGTGCGTTTTGTCTAAATTATATCAAGATATATTAACTTAATTAAACTTTTGAATGAATTTTAACTCGCCTAAGTTGTGTGGTGGCGCGCTTCCATGACCTCCATACATAGAACCTGGGTTTCATAAACAGCATATATAACTTAATTGGACTTAGACCCTACCTAAACGTTACACGGTCAGAAAAATCTTTTGAAAAATAACCCGATCAACATGTTAATCCCAGGGGGTGGATTAATATGTTGAAGCTACTAAATTAATTAGCTAATAAATAAATAATACCACCTTTCTTCTGCCGGCCTCCGTTCTTCTCCTGGAAGCCCCCAACCGCTCCCCGCCCCGATCAGTCTGTAAAATAAATAAAACTAGGGGGCTCCGCCCCCCTTCTTGCTTATACTCGCCAACCCTCAGAAACTGCTTATGCAATTCCTCTCGGATCGCTTCGCTTTCTCGCCATCTCTAAACCAATTTAATCTAGCAAAAGATACAAATAGTTTTTTCCATAATATGATAAAACAATGAAAGACATAAAAAAATGTGAAATAAAAAGTACACACGAAAATTGAATCTTAGAAAAATTCTTTGTAAACACAAATAATTTCTCATTTAGAAACTATATACATCCACTGCAGAAACAAATTCCAAAAAAAATGTGTATTGCTCACAATTTTTCAAATTTGGGAACTATACCACAGAAAAATATTTATATAAAAAAAATTGTTTGAAAGCAGCTATATTCATATTCAGTTCATTCCAAAATAGGATTTAAAAAATGAAAGAAAAAAAATGTAAGGTAAAAAGTACGCGCGAAAACTGAACTTTTGGAACAACTGGATCTTCTTATGTATGATTCATGCGAATTTTCATTCGATCTGTCTTCTCTTTCTCGACGATTTCCTTTTAAAATCGATACTACACGAATTATACTCATTGTAAAAAATTTTGCCCGTTAATTTTTCAAATGCGTTCGCTTGAAACCTTATCAAAACGCGTGTTGATGTTACAAAGCAAGGTAAAAGTTTGTCCAATTGCGATTAACAAAGTTTGTCTAATTTTGCATCCATATAAGCTTTAATATATATATATATATATATATATATATATATATATATATATATATAATGAGAGAGAGAGAGAGAGAGATCATAATTAGATCAAATACATTAATAAACCTTAAATTAAGGGGTTTAATGATAGGTGAGGTGAGTGAGGAGATTAAGTTGGGGTTCCTTAAAAATCTATATTTAACATCAGAAAACTCAACACCCAAATCTGTGTTCCGGTGCAATACTTTTCTGCCAATGACTTCTCTTCTCCATCTTTTAATAGTCCATAGTTTGAATTGCACAATATAGAAGTAACGTTTTAATATTGCACAATATACAAATAAAGTTTTAATATTGCACAATATAGAAGTAAAGTTTTAAATACAATCTAAAATAAAACCTAAGTGCAATAATAGCTAGTACATAGTAGATTGTATTTAAAACTTTACTTGTGTATTGTTCAATATTAATCAATATACAATATACATGCAAAGCTTTATAATATATAAGGAGTTTTAAATACAATACAATAAACCTAAATGCAGTAATAATAATTGAAGTTTCGTTGTTTGTCGCTTTGAACGCGGCGAGCATGCCACCATCCTACATAGCTCGCCACGATCAAAAGTGCTTGGCAGCACTTTCTTTTCCATTCAAATTATTTTTATTTGCGTATCTTACTTTTATCCAACTCTTACATTGCTTTCCGTCTATCTACATATGGATAGAGCCTGCATCTACAGTTTTACTTTTTATGCCTTCTATTCTTGTAACTAAATACTTTCCATGTTAAGGGCAATGCATGTAAAAATTTTCTCGATCTTAATAAATCTGTCCGGATGCTGGGCTAGTCCAACGTGCCACTGTCAGTTGAGAATGATTATCTTCCCCAGTTCGTCATTCTGTATCTTACACACAACTCGAGAGGGGTGGCGGACTGTAGGTTTGCATCCAGGAACTGTCATGTAAGCAGGCCTGGAGCACCTTAAATACGCTGGTATGGTGTGAAAGTTTACAGAGTACGTGCAAGCTCAAGTTTCGTTCTTGACATCTGAAGGTTGCTCAGAGTTTCAAGGTCTGCCCCCAAATAGCCTCACTAACGCACAAAGTTAACGCAACTAAAGTTAATTCTATGTATTTGAATTTCACCGACTGGGGCAATTTTAGTCAATGAATCAAATCCGAGTCATCTGTAAATACATTTCGTTAATACATCCTCATACATAGCGTTTTAAAATGTAAATCATAGAAATTTAGGAAACTAAATAGTAGTATTTCATCTGAAAGTAATCATTATTAATTTATGAATGTGGTGATATTGAAAAAATTACCCTTCGAAACATTTATGAGACTATAGAATGAAAGTGTGGAGAATGGCGTGCTTCCCTCATTTGGAAATAATTAACAAAATGTAACAAAATATCTCGCGTCGTTTGAAATTTAAATACGAGTATCAATTCATAAGATTATTGGCAGTAAAATTGGAAAAATTCCTGAAGAGGATTTGCATTTTATATTCACACAGATGGATAATTTCTTATAAATGTTCAAGTATGGTTTTCAGGAACACGCACATATTAGTACAGGCTTCATATGTTTAATCGATTTTTCAGGTCAGTTCTTATCTTTATGTTAGTCGGTGACTCCTATGTGTTTAAAGATAATGTTTCAACAATTTTGGTACGTTAGTTTAAATTTTGAAATAGTATCATGTCTCAGCTGTATTTACAATGGGACATAAAATATAAATTCATTAAAAACAAACTCCATTATTTAGCTATTTCATATTACATCATAAATAGCCATTTCTTAATGCTATTGTTAGTTAAGAATTTATATTCATTCTGATGAGTTTCTCATTTCTTAAGCACAATTTTGTATGTTATAGAACACAGATATATCATGCTAAAGTTGTTCATACAATTATTTAGTGTCCCAATAGTATACATATAAACGATAGTTTTGTTTTCTATTTTCTAATTAAAAACCAACTAATTATATAACTAAGTTGGTAACAGCAGATTTGGAAGTCTATCATCTTTAAATTTCATGATGACAAATGCAAAATTTAATTCAATTACATGACACTCAAAAGATGGAATCGCAACAATATTAAACACTATTAAGAATATATCATGTAATGCTGGATCTAAATACTATAAAATACGTATTTCAGTCATACAATATAATGGTTTAGATAAAACGTACAGACGTCTTTAGCGGGACAGTATTTATTTATTCATTTATTTTTATGTCTAAAAAATTCTATTTTCTAATAATAGGATTTTTAAATATAAAGTCATGAAAATTCCATATCTTTCCAAATACTTAAACCACATTAAAAATTACAGCACGTTTACTACACTTGCTTTATTACTTCATAAAGAATCAGCCTTGTATATTTTTTTCTTTCTTGGAGTTTTTTCACAAAACAGAAAACAAAAAATATTGTCATTGTTAGATATATTAATATTCTAGATCATTATAGCATAAGAAACAATTATCTTTTCTTTACTAGTTTTTCTCGATTGTTCTTACATCCTTACAACAAAATTTTCAAATATTTGTTGTTTATCTGAATTGTTTTATGACTTCGAATATCGTGACATGTGAATTGCGTTGCAAGTTGAAATTTGCCTTTGTTTTCCTTTAATGCTTAAGATTACGAAATATCGAATATATGCGATGTTATAGAGATGCTTCATACAAGTACATTTATCGGGTGACGGTAAAGCAATATCTTGGTAAGTCTAACTGTGATTGTTTTTAGTAGCTGAATAAAAAAACTGATTATCAAACTAACTATTTAAGCTCTTTAACAGATCGCTTTGTAGTTATTTTCATTGTCGCGTAGATGAAGTCAGCGAAAATAGACCATTATTAACTCGCATAGGTCAAAGGTAACACTCGCTAATTTCAATTCAAGGTTTCATTCAAAAATTACATCTATTTTTATTAATAAGACAAAATGATTCGAATCTTATGAACTTAGAAAGATACAGAAATTATAAGAACATTCTAGAGCAAATGAGAAATAATAGAAAGTAAATCAATAACAAAGCAATTTTTATGTTACTGGCTCGCAATTAAATATAAACTTGCTTTTGCTTTGCTGTCGGTGAACTATGTAGGTGAAACTATGAATTTCAGTTCATAGCATTTTACCACTGAGCCATTCAGTCCGTCCAATTTAGAAAAAATTTCGTTACATTATCTAAATGTAAAGTATATTGGTAAGTTGAACCTCTGATTTTATCATCAGAATTTCGGCAGTTCGGTACAGTTCATTTAAAAACGAGTAAAGTCGTCTCGTTTTTAAAGAACTAATTTTATTCCTTTTCAATCATAATATAGTATAAAATTA
This sequence comes from Argiope trifasciata, assembly GCA_026543055.1. NCBI lineage: Eukaryota > Metazoa > Arthropoda > Arachnida > Araneae > Araneidae > Argiope > Argiope trifasciata. The sequence continues at coordinate 4,224,457 of JAPMOQ010030048.1, forward strand.
ATATAATTAAATAATGTAAGGTTAATTTATGATCTGTATTAAAATCTGAATCTTTTTTTTATAATTCTGTCTTTCTTTCTCTAGGTTCTATAACTCTCGCCGTAGTAATATTTTCGCACAAATTCAATATAAACCCCGACAATGTCGCTACTCCAATAGCAGCATCTTTGGGCGACGTCACGACTCTTGGTATACTGGCCGCTATCAGCAGCTACTTGTACCAGATAAAAGGTATGAAACTTGTAAATCGTAATTTTTTCAAGCTATTTGAAAATTTTAATTCGTGTTACTTAAAGATTTTCTTTTTTATTCTAGAAAATTATGTGCCTCCGTCTATCATAATTGGCATATTTGTACTCCTGATACCTGTATGGATATATCTTTCGTACAAAAATCCATTTGTAAGACAAGTATTATATTCTGGATGGGTTCCTGTAATCACGGCCTTGCTTATTACAAGGTAATTAATCACTGTTAGGTATAATTTGCAATCATAAATATTATGTCGAATATTATAATTTTTAATAGCGGATTGCAATTAGAATCTAACTTAACGAAGTTACTAAAAAAATAGTGTAATACTTAAATTAGATAATTAAATTGTATACTTGAATTAGATATTCATTAAGCCAAATTTTTCAATCTAGTGAGATAAAAAGTTCACGCATGCATAGAGAGCGAAAAATTGTAAATGCTTGTATCCGACGTGTGCCGATTTTGCCTTTGCGTGGTATCATTAGGAAGAGAATGAACACTTTAATTATAGTGCTTGATTGTCATACAGAAATCTAATTATTGAGTCGCAAATTACATTAGTTATGTATAGCTTTAATTTATACTAAATTTGCACATAATCCGCAAACATGAAACATTCTATTGAATTTTAATGGAAACAGATGATTTGGCATATTCTTGAAGCAGGTGTTATTTAACAAGACAACAAGAAATATAAAAAAGATTAAAAGTTTAATATAAGCCCGGCTTTAAAGAATTTCTTACTTTTCTGTTCTATTCTCTGAAAGTAATACGGGTGTCGAGTAATAGTATAGAGAAATCTGCAAAACTCTGGAAGGTCATAATTGTTTGGAAAAGTGTTCCCCTCCTCCGATTTTTTGGTGCAATGGCGAATCATGACATGTTTTAAGCTTCATATATATGAAGACGTTAAGTTTTGGGCAATTTTTTTCTCCCTAAAATTGATGCGAATTTACAATTTTGTCTGCAAAACTGCATATCAAATTTTATTATTTTAAATCGTATTCTTTTAAGTATCGCGTACATACTAATTAACAATTAGGCAAATCCTTTCCCTTGAAATATTTGATCCAAAATTTAAAGCGCATTTGCATTCTGATGATAAATCTGCGTAACAAAATTTCGTGGATATGTCTTGAGTTATGCTGTCATATTTGAGCAAACAAACATTCTTTCGACGAATTACCTCCAACTTTGGTAGTAATGATTACAAATAAAATTTCATCGTGGATGAGATGTTCTTCGAAGTTCATGAGATCTCCCCTGTCTTGACATTCATCAAATTTTTTTATTTAATTTTATTAATGAGAATAGTATTTTCTCTTTAAATAGTTCGTGTTTCAGAAAATTAAAAAAAAGAAACGTTTTTCAAAGTCAATTGTTCAAATTAATGTCATGAGATAGAAAAATATAGTTGTTTTATCATTTTTAAAAATTCTGATTTCTAGTAATTCTAAACTTAAATACCTTTCAAAAATTTATTTTGTGTGTGATAACTTTAATTTTCATTGAAAATATTCATTATAATTTAAAGTATTGTGTGATAACTTTAATTTTCATTGAAAATATTCATTATAATTTAAAGTATTTTAAATTATACATCCAAATACTGAAGTATTAAAAAATTTTAAAGCAAGTTTTATGGCAAATAAACAATATTTCTTTAGTGTAAAAAAGAGCCCTTGAAAATAATTTTACTCCGAATACCAACTGATATATTGCTTAAAATTAAATTTTAAAAAACAAATTCACTAAATTGATAACTTGGTTTAATACTAATTTTAAGTTAATAAATAATTTTAAGTGTTTTTTAAATAAATCGTGTTGGTTAAGATAAAAGTGCGCTGAATTATAAAGTTGAAATTAACCAATTTATTAAATAAGGACATAGTTGCTTAACTTAGGTCTGTAAAATGCTTTAATCCACATTTGATTGGCCTCTAAAATTCGTTTAAGGAATCATTAAGGATGCAATTATGACTAATGGCCACAGTTGTTTTTAAAAAGTCATTAAAATTAATCGACTTTGTCTTTTAGCAGTCAAAATTCACCCTCTATTTTCATAAGATCAATGTTCCTCCTCTTGCAAAGTATAGGGGTTCATCAGTTATACGTTGTTCAAAATAACTCCAAAAAAGCCGTTGCATAGAACTAGAAAACAATTTATCTTTAGCAATGTTCTTAAAATGCTTTTTCTCAGTAACGCTTCCGGAAGTCAGTTACATAATACGGATGTTCATTTATTTTTATCATTGGTTTCTGCATTGTATAAAATTGAACCAATAAATGCCTCATAAATTAAAATATTTCCTTGTATATTTTCAGTGCTGGAGGTTACATTTTGGAGTTTTCAGTATCCCAATTCAAAGGTTTTGCCATATTCCAGCCAGTAATAAATGGTAAATAATTTCTTTCTCAAACTGTTATTATAACTTTCATTATGGAAACTATTAATTGATTATTCAAAAGCAGGAAAAAATGGAGTACATGCAAAAGCGTGGAGGGAAAATGGAGCACATGCAAAAGCGCGGGGAAAAAACTGAGCACATGCAAATATAGAAAACACTGTTTAATATGATTTGTTGTTAAAAATAAAATTGCAGTCAATTTCTGTTTGCTTCTAAGTTACCACATTTCACATAGCTCAGAAAATTATTTAAAATTATTGCAAGAATGTTTCATGACATTTTCTTTAATTCACATATTTTAAATAATTCGTCCACGAAAGGAATATAATCTGCCTAATGATTATCCTGATATGCTTTTTAACTTAATAAATTTATTTACTCAAAGTGTTTTTTATGAGTGATAATTTTGTACATTATTACTACACTAACTATAAATCTAAAATTTGCGCCTTTTTTTAAAGTGAGTTTTTTGTTTTTGTTTTTGTTTTTACGTTGATGTCGACGAATTTCGTTTTTTTAACGTATAATCAATTAACTTGAAATAAATTAATTTTTGGAATAAATTTTATTTCACTCATTAAGAATGTCTACTATGGTCGGTTTAATTCCATTGAAATTTAGAAAATATCTCATTCTTTCTCAATAAAAATTAGGATTTGGGGGGGGGGTCAGATCTTACTAGATTGTGATGACAGGATATAAGAAATTCTTGCTTTGTGACCAGAGACTAGCGAATTAATAACTTGTGTTCCTATGTGGAGACTATCGTGCTTATTAACTCCATGGAAATCAAATGTCAATATCGTATTGAGGTGCGAAAAAGGATTTTTCATTCGGGTTTCGATTAGGTTTCAAAACAATGAAAACTGTAAAATACTATTCCGTTTAAAAAGTACCGGTATTTTTGGAATATTTTTCTAATGTAAATGAGTTATCTCATTTTCTTCAAAATAGACGATAATATAAAATATCATATGAAGAACTAGGAAGAATAGATTTTATCCAAATCTAAGTGCAGTGCATATGATTACTTCCGCTTAATTTTTCATCGAGCATTCATTTTCACATACGCTTAAATTTTCATCGTGCAAGCAGCCATGTCAATTTAGGGCGCCGACTCTAGATTCCTCTTGCTGTCTAATTGTCAAAACTTCTGTTCTTAAACATCTCATTTCCTTGATCTATGCGGCATTTTTGCAGATGAAACATTTTGTTAAAAAAAGGATTTTCAAAATTCAAAGAAATACAGTGACAAAGACATCGCATGAGGTATGAAAGATAACACGATTACTTTATTGCGCAGAATAATTATATCGAAGAAAATATAGTTTAAATTATATTTATTTTTGTTGGATCGTCATAAAATCGTTACTGATTATAAAAAAATTATTGCAAAAGAGCTATTAATACTGTAAAATTTCTATTTCGGAATAATTGTTTTCTCAATTTTTTTTTATTATAACATATAACTCAACAAATTCAAAAATGATGATTTTATATCCGATTGTTAATTAAAATGGGGTGAACAAAGAAAAACTTTCAATGTCTTCTTTAGTTGCATGAATTAAAATCTATCACTGATGAATGCCGATTTCGTGGTTACTTTAAATATGAAAATGTTTGCAAATACATTGATACTCATAGTTAGAATCATAGATGCTGTGTCTATTATGACAGTCGTAATGGTGGTCAATACGAGGTCTGAATTGAAATACCACCTTCGAGCTTCGAAGATGTTCCCATTGAAATTTTCTGATGTAAACAGTTTTATTAAAAACTTACTAAATGTATTTATAATGTATCGGAACAACCACGCTACAATTTATAGTTATTTTACAATATTTTTGTAGTCAGAAACCCTGTTTTCATTCTTACGTAATAAGGTATAATCTGTAAATTTTTCGTACAGTCTTAATGTAGCTTCAAAACTGCTGTTACTCTAATTAAACTGAGCATGTATTTGAATCATCTTTTCAAATAATTTTAAAAATTTCATTGGACTATTTTAACTTCAATGAAATGAAACAAAATTTGATATTAGTCAACTTTCTTTACTACTTTTTTTTCTCTTGTATATTCTTTTTAAAATATTGTTGCTTCTTTTCAGGTGTTGCTGGCAATTTGGTAGCCGTCCAAGCTAGTCGAATATCGACATATTTCCATCAAATGAGTGAAAAACCGGGGACTCGACCTCCGGATGGTTCTTCCATATGTGTGTCACCGTTTTCAGCATTTTTTGGAAAATGTAAGCTCTGAAAATTTCTTATGTTTCTGTCTGTAAAGAATTGATTCTAAGCGAAATGAACAAACTAATTCTTAACACAAGGTTTAAAATTTCGAAAGTAGAGCTTCCTTAATATAAATAGCATATTAATGTTACAATTACTTATATTGCGAAAAGTATAACTTTTCTTATAGAAAGTCTATATACTAAAAGCATGAGAAATATTAGTTATTAAAACCTTTAATACAAAATATTTTAATTCTTTTAGAGTTGATTTTACCTTTTACACTTTCAAAACTTTACCTCTAATAATAGTAGCAATAATGCACATACGAAAAAAAAAATGTGTTTCATATAGCCAAACATGACGTTTGCAATTGCTAGAACAATGCAATATTAGAAATTATGATATTTTTTAGATGTACAATGTATCTTAAAGAATCAATTCTAAGGAATTAAAAATGTTCTCAATGAAATTACTCTCGAATTTTGAAATTATTTCAAAAGGGCTTTTGTATGATAGTATACTCCGAACTTACTGAGAAAACCATTGATTTCAATAAATTTTTGTTTAAAAATATAATTTTAAAAATTTCAATTTTTTTAAAAACAAATATTTACTAAGAGAAAAAAAGGAGTCAGATGTGGTATTTCTATCCAATAATCTGACATATAGAGCATTTTGTGCGATGCTTAATAATACATTATCGTATGATTGTCTATGTTGGCGCAGTTTCCAAATATTATGCTATCCTATAACCATTAATCATCATATTAAAATAAAAATTTCTCCATAATCGGTTAACATCATGATTTTCAATAATATTAACTTCCTTACACAATTTGCACTCAAATAAATTAATAAAATTTTCAATTATTAGAGTCTAGATTCAAAACACAAATTATTTTCTTTGAATTTGAATCAAATGCCGACAGTTATTATTGAATAAAAGATTTCTTATGTATTTAAAATTTTAAGTTATAGCATTTTTGATTTGCTAGTCAAAAATTAAATGACAGTTTAAAATTATTTCATATTGAAACAAATAAGGAATTCTCAGCCATAGCTCCCTGTCAAAAGTATTAAAATTTAAATCTTTCTAAATTTTAAAATTGTTTACTCAATTCCTTCATAGATTTCCAGAAAGTATTCTCTAACACAAGCCTTGCCTTTTTTCTATTTATTTGCTCATAAATTCCATTCATACACGGTATACTGCAAACAGAAGGTATCGGCTCTCACACGAAGTAATCCAACTGTTTTTAAGATTTTTATCAATTGAAAAACAAGCCAAAGAACTCGTTCGAAATTCAAAATATATCAGTTGAACGTTAGAACATAAACAGAGCAGTCAGATATTCAATTGATTAATAGGAAAGGACGATAGAGGAATGGTGATTGAAAAATTGAACGGTCTTGTAATATCAATTGGTAATGGTAAAAATAATAATGAAATAAAGAGCCTTTAATGTTCAAGAAGTACAGAAAATTGATCAAACTGTCTGAATTTGCAATAAAGATATATATGAAAAAATTATACAAAGCATTGCGATACTTCGTGCCCACCTCCTTATAGCGATGCCTTTAAGCTATCAATCATTCGTCTCCGCCACGGAAGCACACGAATAGTATAATAATGAAAAATTTTAATAAGTAGCAACAAGACCATAGTGAAATATATTTAGATGCATAAATCATTTGCCAGTGTCTCCCCATTGTTGAAAAATAAAATCTGAAAGTCTAGTGACATTTTAAGAAAAGTTGCTAAACTTGGCGAGTTTTGGCACGAAATGGAAGATTCTGCAAACAGTGATCAAACTGTTGATATCTTGAATATTAGCAAATTTACAGCGACTTCTCAAGAATATTCCATGCTTTACTATGTAGAAAAGTCGCCAACACATAATAAAACAAAAGAGATATAAAATTATATCAGAGTATGGTATCACGATTTTCTATGTTTCAATCATTTTTGCTCATTATATTTAAGAGCAACATTTTTTGAAAGTATTCTTTAATTTTTATGTTGCTATATCCATGTCTTGTATTTTATATTAATTTGATTATTAAAGTTTATATTGTCTAAATTAGAATCAACAATCGTTTTTTTTATATTGCCTAAATTAAACAAATTAGGTTTTACTATGATCCTTCTATTATTTTAGATTTTTTTTTCATTATTACATTAATTTAAGATTTCCTGGTAGGAAGTCTTCTAACCTTTAAAAAAATTTCTTAAACATGTACCTTATACTGGGTATTCTCAGATATGAGAACTTTACATGATTTACACATGCACTGAAAGGCAATGATTTCTACTAAACAGGAGAGGAGATAAAGTAACGAGGAAATTTTTGCATTTATTTTCCAATACAAAAATTCCAATTACCATCGGAATATGATGGTTGTTTTAACCCAGAAACCACATCATTTATTTATTATTGAATTTTTTTTTATTTAATTTGAAGAAAAGTTTCTATTCGTTAGCTGGTAATCTTTCAGTTCCCAATGCAGCTCGCGTGTATTTAAAAAAGTCTTATACTCTTTTTAATTTTTCAAACTTCGATTTCAGCTTTTCAGATGCATGCTTTCTTTTTTTAATTGCCATTGATTGTATTCCATCAAAAGGTTTTTGTGTACCCGAAGAGTTATTTATGTTCACTGATTGCGGTATTCTCTATTAGCTACATTGTTACGGTATTTCATAGAATTGTCTGACTTACAAAAATTCTAAAAATAATTGAAATTCATACAATATCTTAGGATAATGGGTGCAGCTAACACGAAAAATCGTAAAACATGAACTAGTCATAAGAACAATAAATGCAGAAGTTTCGAATTCAAATAAAAAGATAAAAAAAGCCCAAATGGGTTTACCAAACACTCATATAACAAGATGGCCAAGGTTCAACAAAGAACTTCAAAATGTGTTAACAATACTTATTGTGTATAATCCATTTGCAGAAAAAAAAACATCCTAAAGTTATAGTCACAGTTCTCCCAAGCCAGTAATATCCACTGAATAATAAAAAATCTTTGCAATTAAAATTTTCTTCCTTTCTCGTCTTTCATTACAACAATATTTAAAAATGGTTATAAAGTATATATATAATTTCAATTTGACCTAATTCTTTTTTTGCTATAGAAAGCTGCGCCACATATGTACTTTTCGCTTTATCCAAGGTTTTATGTATTTTACTACCCCGAAAAAATTTCAAGATTAATAATCAAATTAGTTTTAGTTCGTGAAATTATAAGTCTTAAATGATTTCTATTAAACTGCTCTAGCTGACTAAAATTTTTTTTCAGGTGTCCATGCACGAACAGCTCGCATTTTGATGTTAATGGTCATTCCAGGACATCTATTGTTTGGTTATGGCATCACACTCATCAAAGGGGGCAACACGGTGCTCACACCCACATTTTTGCCTATTTATCTCATTTCTGCATTCATACAGGTAATTCGACAGCACGAATGTGTGGAAATAATAGCTACGGTTTTATTATTTTATATTCCAAAATTCGTATCGATTATTGTTTCTTAAGAAGGATTTCAATAAATTTCTTAATTATTAAATCTTCTAGTGATAAACAAATCGAAAAGCAGGAAGTTAATTTATTTTTTGTTATTTCTAATTATTTTAATTCTACTTTTCAAATAAAATGTTAGAAAAAAATTCTTTAAAATGATTAATCGATTTTCAACATATTAATTTCCAGATATTTTATGAAATGAAATTGCACATAACAATAAATCTGCACCTTTATTTTCTATTCATCTTTATTATTTCTTAATTCATATCTTTATTATTTATATAATTCTTTTCAGAATTTCTGTAGTGTATATCAGGCAACAATTCTATAAAATGTTACATTATTAGAAGAAATCGTGATCGCGTGAGAATTTTTATGATCGTCGAGGCGACTTCACTTAGATGATCTGATCTAACTGATCACTTCACCAGTTAGATCAGAAATTCTTTTTCGTTGGGAGCCAGTGTAGTGGAATGTAGATCATTATGATTCGTGCAGTGGAAGCAACAGCACGTGTTTTCGGGAACATTTCTTTAACAATCACACTTCAAACTAAACAAACACAAATACAATACATTAACGCGCTGCTTAACACAACAGCACATCATCTCATTTTCATTACAATCGCAATATACTATGGGATGCGTACCTAATCGAACATCGCCATCTATTATCCAAAAGAGAAGATTAAATAATGCAACTGCTACAAAATTTTAATATTTAAAAAATAATTTAATATTTATTTTTACTCCTTCAAAAAAAATTAAGTTAATAAATCATTCTTTACGGCTCTCAAAAATATAACATTTTTTATTCTGTAAAGGTTTTATTTATAAATGAGAATGACTCGCTGTTTTTATCATACCTTGTAATTATTAGCCAGCTTAACTTTTTTAAGTACTTCATATCTTTTTATCAGTTTAATAATCTTTTAAACGATTTCAAATCAAATAATAATACTCCTATTTCTTCCAATAATTATAGATCAATTTAAATTTTCATATTCTTTAAAGCCTTATCAGTGTTATAAATGAATATCTGCGCAATTAATCATATGAAATCTTCCTTGCACTGCAAACTGCGGAAGAAGAAAGAAATGCTGGCAAATATGTCATCATTTAAAATCTAATATTTGTCGGATATTTAAATGCTAGAACATGCATTATTTGACCGTACTGCCACCCCACTTAGCAAACGTCTCTTTTCGAATATTTGTTGATTAAATTTGCATTAATAACACAATTTCGGTAAATATAGTTATGTAATTGTTGCTGTTTTAGAAAATAAATGCTTTCGAAAATTAATACTTTAGGAAATTGCTGAAGCTTTAGAAAAAAAATTTCATATGAAAATAAATGTGAAATATGGAAACATTTCAAAAATAATTTTAATTCTAAGATTAAAAAATGTACTCTTAAAAGATTATGTATTCGTAAAAATGTATTCTTAAACGACTCTTTCTTACAATTTTTTTTTCTTTACTATTTTTTTATATATTTTGAGTTTGGTAGAATAATATTTATTAGTAGTATAGTATTGCATTGCTAAAGGTATTGACATCCTTTGTTTGTTCTTTCCGTAAAGATTAAAGAGAGTAAAATGTACGATTCTACTATAAACAGTTATTTTGCGTGCGCATACATTCGTGGTGATCTTTGTTTTCTTTCATATCACGCTCATTATCTGAAAACGTTTTCGATTTTTCTCGATCCTATTATTCAGATGCACCTGTCAGGTGCAGGCTTTATGTCCCTGAATACCTCTGGGCAGTATTAATTCCTCTATTTCTGTTATATAACATTGAATATTACTAACGTGCTACAGAAAATTTTAATTTCTTGCACAAAAATGTGCTTCAGAAATTGTTCATTTCTTACACAAAAAAGTGCTTTAGTAAATCCTCATTTCTTACATTTTTATGTAAGGGAATTTCAGTTTTTTCATTGTTTAAGATTTTTGTTGAGAATTAATATTATTCTTACAAGATAACTTTTATAAAATTTCAAAATTAAATCCACAATTATTGAAAGCTTATTTTCATGAATGTCTAAAATATCTTTAGAGAAGATGTATTTTTTAAGTGTCTCGAATTTAATTATCTTTTTTTAAAAAGTATTTTGTTTAAATAGCATAAAATGCATTAAATTATGAAATTTTCACAAAATGAATCATTAAGCATTATATATATATATTTAATATTAATTCAATTAAAGGCTAAGTATAATCTGTATAGCTTAGGGAATGCAGAACTTGCGATTCGGAATCCGATTCCCTTGAAGATCTTTTCGTATCTGAACCTAGTTTACTTTGATTTTGACATCGAGGATCAAATATTGACTTTCTGGTGTAGAGTGGAAACTATGGGGGGGGGGGGGTTCAAATGAAAAGGCACGAAACGACACTGTGAACATAAAGGAATACTTTATTCGAGGTACCCGATTCCCTGTTCTCAGTCCGTATGGCAGTGTCGAGATTCAGTTCTTCACAGCGTCCTTGAGCTTGCCATCCGTGTTGGAGCGCTTCTCTTTCAGATATTTCTTTTCAGGGAACCACACGAAAACTGCTGGGCGACATGTCCAGCTTGTATGGCGGATGACCAGCTCCGCGTGTGACCATGGAGACGTGTAGACGCGCGTTATCTTGGAGCAGAACCACACCCTCCCAGTATTTTGTTCTTAAAGGGCTTTCACAATCTTCAGAGTGTCTCACAGTGCACATGGGAATTAAGGGCTCTTCTGTGCTCCAGGAATTAATTAGCGGACCTTAGTGCTCTTTATAAGAGTCTCTGCTCTCTCCTGCGCATGTTGTTACAACATTACATACCTTTTCATTTGAAAACCCGTTATAGAAAGTGAAGTTTCTTCTGATCACCCTCTTATTTCGAATTCTATCCAAAATTACCATAACTATGCAAACACTGTGTTCTTATATTTCAAAATGAGATTTAAATTGACTGAAACCAAACTTAAAACTAAGGCCTTTGCTTTCTTAACATTAGATTCAATTGCTGCATTATTAAATTTTGAGCAATTTTCATCCGTAGAGGGGAGAAATTATTTTCCTCCTATCTGAAACATTATTCATAATGTGTTGTTCGTTTCATATGGTATCGTTTCACTTGTGTTAACACTTAATTTGTTGCTACTGCAGGAAAATATTATTGATTTGTGGTAAATATCAATCTTCGATTGATCTGAAATGAAGCCTGCATTTGGAATTTAACTTAATAAAACAATTTAGAAAAAGGATTTTATAATCACTCAAATAAGCATTGGATATGCATGAGTTTAATGTAATTTTACTCTGCTTGATTTAGAAGCACCAATTAAGCCGGCCCATTATGCAATTCTACGCCGTATTTTAAATATTGATTGCCTTATTTTAGACTTTATTTCACAACTTAAGAAATCAATGAGAATTATTGCACACCGAAATCTTTATAAGTTTTTAAAAATATATTTTTTTATTTCAAATCTTATTACTCATCTCTGATGGTCTCTTTGTGTAAGTTTTTGCTTTTTAAACTATCAGATATTTAAACATTGTAGTGGATGATGTTCAACGTTTTAAACACTCACCTTAATGAAAACTACTTTTCAACAGTTTTGACTGCATTCTTATATAAAATGAATCATTTTTTAATCTTATTCCCTTTGGAGTATACTAGACACGAAAAATTTATTTTGTGCAATGTACTTATATATGAGAGGATGGTGGCAAATTAAGATTAGTAGCTCCCAGAGCATGTTATGTTTTCGCTCTCAATCATATCTAATTTTCAGATAGTCTGATAAGCGTATTAAAGTTTCATCCCTGTGAGGTGATCAAGACTGACATCTGAATAAATTTCCTGATGTCAGTAAACATTGCGGACATATTTTGAATTTTAGTCCAGAATTATCTTATTATAAAGCAGTCTACATATCTAGAATCTAAAACATTTTTCGAAATTCTATGCATTTAAAATCCTTCACGTTTTATGTGAAACATATTCCGTGTTTCATATAATTTTTTTGCCCTTTTTTTCAGGAAAGAAATTCATGGTATCATAACTGACAACAAATAATCTCCATTCATTTTTTTACAGATTTGGTCCAAACTTTACAATGAAATTACGATTCTTATAAATCAAAAGTTTTTTAATATCTTTTTTGAGCATACAAACAAATAGAAGAATGTGCTCCCCTTCGTTGTGATTAGTACAATATTTTATCCATATATTTGTTCTTAAGATTAAATGCTAATAATTTCATCGCCCATGCTGTATTGGAGTTAGCATATGCATATACTGTCAAACGAGTGATTCTCAGAATGTTCTCAACAAATTGTAAATAAGTAATTCACTGAAAGAGTGATTTTCGCTGAAATAGTAACTAATGTCGCATGTTCTATTGAGCTGTATCAATTTGTGTTAAACGCTTGTTTGAAACGAATTCCTTCATTTTTTTACCTGGAAGCTTTTGGGTTACGGTGGCCTGGTGGTAGGGTCTCGGCTTGTGAGCCGTAGGATTTTAGATTCGCGACCCGATTCCTTCAAAAATCCGTCTTGTAAAGGGATCTGTTGCAAATAAAATTCGACAGGAAAAAAGGTCCTAACTTTGGTAGGGTGTGGAGGAGGGGGTGTCAGATCATATGCCGTCCTTGTCATCTGACCACAATTCAAAATTACGATGTCCGTTCCAAAATAGCTAAAATGCTTAGCTTCTTAATGTTCCTTTACAACGGGATGATAATGTAACAAAACAAATCTGGAAATTTTTGTCAAATAGAGTTTTCGAAAAGCTTGAACAAATGTCTTTGAAGACTTAACCCTTAACTAAGGACATGAGGTCTGTAAGACCGCTGGCGATGGACTTTTGGTCACTCCTATTTTATTTTTAATTCAATTGGATGTATTGACCCTGTATCTTCTTATTTCGTGACCTTCAATACATGTACTTTTTCAACCGGTTTCAGCGGATGCTTTTTTTAAATAATTCAATTATTTCTTTAAGCGCGTTCTCTAAGATCGCACCTACCTGTTAGGGTTCAAGTGATAAACAAAGCTTAGCAGATTGAGCTAAAATTAGGCCTCGAAATATCATCCGACTTATTGATCCTAATATGAAGCAGTGCTCCAGTTACTTTTAAATGAAGCAGAAAGTTATTTTAGAGATAAGAATAATCGTACAGAAAAAATTTTTGGTGAAAGTTCGCATTCAACTGATTCTGATATGTATGTTCAAACATAATTTTCTAGTGATAATGTATTTTGAAAAATTTATAAAATATATTACTATACCAAGAGAAATGTATGCATAATTTATAGGTTTCTTTTTCTACTAGTTCTTAAACTGCGTGCTTAAAATGTCAGAAAACCGTGCTATGAAAGTCAGACAAGATGAAAAAAGGGCCAATTTTATCCATCAATTATATCTTTTTTTTCCTATAATTGTTGTATTTTACATCATATTTTTTCCATATACATTTATATACTGTAAAATTTAATGATTTAAAAATTATAAAGTAATATTTTTTTAAAGAAAAATATTTTTATTGTCACATGTAATTTGAGAAGAGAATGTTTGTTCCAACGCATTCAGTTTTTTCAATATGTTTGAAAAATGTTTAAAATATATCTATGTATCAAGAAAAATATCTGCAAAATATATTGGCAGTGTTTCATACTAATGCATTCATTAGAAAATTTAATATGAATGTAAATCAAATGCTGTCTCATAGACCGCATCTCCCCAGTTAAGCCCTAAAATTTTAACTCCGCAATTAAGGCTTAATCGATGAGATTGTGTCAAGACTATGAAGCTAAAGATGGATCGCTGCAGTAGCGGTGACTTACAGAAAGAACGTAACAAGAACCACTAAAGAACTTATAGAACTGTACTCATGTCACAGCAAACAAATGCGGAGAATATTTGTTGGAAAAAAAAGGAAAATAAAAATTGTCGATTAAATGTGATGAAAGTGTGACAAAAATACGGGAAATTATTGCCACGTACGGTGAGAAGTATCGACGTAATTAGCCGAAAGTAATACGCGCTACAAATTTATTTTACAATTCTTTGCTGAATTTTGAAACAGACTTTTTGTCTTTAGATAACTTACTATGAAACCCAGTAGCAACGCTCTTCCCAGAATTTTCCGTCATGCATTCTCACGAACTTCTTACGCCAGTGAACGCTGTGTATACCATTGTCGTATGATAATTATGAAATATTAACTTGCCGTGAATTTATCATTTTTACTGAATCTGTCGCTTCATCCTTGACAAGTTATGTGGTGATTAATCCCAGGCATGCGTTAATAGCATCCAAAATTCGAATTTATTTTTAGGCGCGTTATTTTTAACTGATTGGGGGAAAAAATTACAAAAAAAAACTACATGTAATGGTAAAATCCCATACCGAATTTGACGTATTTAAGCCATAACATTTTGAAATCATCGCGTTTACCTGTTCCCAAAAGTATAGAAATATCTACATGTTGGGTGTGGCTCAAACTCTGATAAGTGTCTACAATATAGATGTTAAATCTGTGCACTGAAACTTATCTACATTTCTCTTGTTTCAAAGTTATCTTATATTCGAATAGCAAGACAAACGAATTTCCTCTGAACAAATTTTATTCATAATTCGATAGAAATCGACAAATTCGGGGAAAGACCCAAATTTGGGATATTCGTCCATCTAGATCAGAGCATTTTTTATTTTTGAGTTATCTTTGTCGCAGACAGGCATTTTCCAAAAAATGTGTTTTTCGAATTCGGGGAGATTTTAAACGTGGGAATTCTACAAGCTCTTAAAATCGAGGGTTTTTTCTTTTGGTGATTACTATACTTTTTCTGTACTACATAAGCAAGAAAATAAAATGCATGCAGTATAAATTACATAATTATAGGTTTATTTGAGTTTTTTGGAAATGTAATATACTTTACAATTTTACATAGATGTCCATGGAAAAAATTATTTCACTAAGTAAATGTTTCACATTACAAATTTGATTCGGGGACGATTTATTTTCCCGAATTAAATTTGTGATGCAAAATTTGAATTGGTGAGGTTTACACTGTAATCCCAAACATGTATTTTTTGAACTCTCAAAAATCTAAAACTTTGAGATTAGTCTAATTTTTTGTCATATATGAAGATAAAAAAAGAAAATTAAATATTTTAAGGTGTTTTACTTATGAAAACATTGATCTAAAGTGAATTACTTTTCTTTCCAGATTGCTATCTTGCTTTATATCGCCCAATGTTTGATCCAGATACTATGGCGACTCAAAATAGATCCAGACAATTCTGCTATTCCTCTACTTACAGCATTGGGAGACTTAAGTGGCATGACGTGCCTCACAATAGCATTCTACATTCACCGTGCCATCGTGTAGATCTAGCATTCATTTCTAAGATTTGAAAAAAATCCTCTAAGGACTCAAGTGCTGGTCATTCTACAGACAGATGCGCAGCCCCAGGAAGGAAACGGAGCATGAAGCTTCTGCAACAGTTATTGATAAATTTTTGTCAAAATCTGTAACTTACTTTACACCATCTTAACCCTATTTGAAGTATTTATAAATGTTTTAAGAAACTTTTAAAAATATTTTTAAAATTTTATAAATTTTTGCAATGTTTGTTATGATTTAACTGGAGATTAGTGTAGATTGTTGAGATTAAAATTGTTAATCGTTAATGGGAATCATCGTTATTAAAAGATGATTGAGTAAAAAGAAATTTTAACAGTAGCTGTCTTCCTCGGTGATATTTCGTTAAAGCCTGCATTCGATGTTGAATAAACTTTTGAATTGAATTACAAATTGGGCATTTATTGTGAAGCGATGTATTGTTTTTACATTGTATATTTAGTACATAGCCAGTGCAGATTTTCTGTGATAGTTGTTAGTGTATTATGTTTTAAGCTGTATATTCTGTAAAACTATGTTCTGCTTTTTCTTGTCGAATTAACTGATCTTTCTCTTGTAAACTAGGTATGAAATGCTGCTTTTAACACGCTTTCTTAAAATATGCAGCAATTATTTTAAAATTTTGCAATTTAAATATCAATATTTGTAAGTGATGAATTAATTCATTGAATCCAAGATACTTTTTTCAAATTTCTGATCCATACTTAGCATCTATAAAAGAAACTAAAATGACGTTGTTTTCACTTTGTAATATTCTTGTGCATTACAGCTAAAAATCTTAAATTTATTCCACAAACATAATGTGAGTAAAATTGTAAATAAAATTCCGAATTGTCTATAGAGCACTCTGTACAAAATCACTGTACCTTTTGTTGAAAAATAAATTTGTACCTGAATATATTTTGTTATTTATTTAAAATTATTATATATTTCAGAATGCATGTATATAACATTAACACAAATATTGTTCTATAATATTGTGCGATAGTAAATAATATTTGCAGAATTGTACAATACTTTCCAACATTGCTCAATATTATAAAACGCGTGTGTTACCTGGGACATTATATTGAAATCCAATATAACAAATAGCAGAGGACTTATCATAAATAATACAGCTGTACTTTTTATTATTTTGTCCCTGAAAAAAAGATCTGCACATAGTTAGTGTGGCTAACCTAACTATGCACGAGCTTGCGAAGCGCGAGTTTCGCGCTTAAAATCTCAGCCACGTGACGTAATATTTAAGGTTGTTTAATTTAAATTTGTTTTCATTTGTTAATCTAATAGAAGTTTCTAAAATTTTCTGTAAGCTTCTATACAATTCCCCGTTATTTGTGAAGATATAAATTTGGAGTTACCCGCACAGTTAGGATCATTTTTATTCGCCAGCTTGTTAGGAGTGGCTTAAGGTTAATAAACTTAATATTGTGTTACTTCGTGACTTGTTATTTTTTGCATATTAATGACAATATATAAACAATATTTTCACTTTACTGTTATAAGTATTTCAGTTGAATATCTAGCAATAATTACATAGTTACCGATTCTCACAGGGATGTTAAAAAGTTTTGACTGATTGTCATTCTTTCTACTTTGTTTAACTAAATTGACAATTCATTTTCTAAAATCTATGATATCTCATTATTTGGTAGTTTATTATTCATAATGAGTCAATGATCACATGGACATTTCTTTATAAAATAATTCGTCCTTAACTTTAAAATTCATTGCTCCTTTTCCGAAATGTTGAATGTTCTCAAAAAATATATTTGCCAGTGTTACAACATTGATGCATTATTTCTTCATGGCTCATTGCATCTCACCTTCCTTTTCAGTATATAAATTTTATTTCCAGTTTTATTTTTTCTTCCTTTACACAATGATACTAAATGTTTAAGAATGAAAAAGTCATTTGAATACAGTTTTAGTTTATCTAATGAATTATGAATTCTAGATATGAATTCTAGCTATCCGCTTATATATATATTCGCTTTATGAATTCTAGATCTTGTGTAAAATGTTTGGATCACAAACATTTTCGGATGTTTATATTCTTTCTGGTATATTTAAAGTTGATTTAATTTGATTATGAAAATAAAACTTATAAATAAGATATATCTTCTGTATATTTCATAAACATCCTTATGTCAAAATTATATTTTAGTCTTAGAATACCATCATATCCATTTAATCATAATTTCATAAGTGCGCACACAAAATAATTCAGCAAATCAAATTTATCAATTTCCGATTTGGTTAATTTTTTCTTTTATATTTTAAGATAAATTCGGGTATATTTAAAAGGCATTCTAATCTACTTTAATATAAATGAAATAGAATGAAAAGGACAACTAACACTAAAACTTGACATTTCTTTATTGGAAAATTTTACATTTGAGATCTCCAAAATATCTTTCAGAAGCCTGAAAATTGAGTGAAAAGAATTAGTTTTACTTTTTATTTTCCTGTAAAAGTATATATAATAAATATATTTATCCTTTTTACAGCCATTTTATTATATTAGAATTTTATTTATATGCGGATTTTTTTCAAAATTATTTGATACAATTAAGTAACAGAATTCACCATTAACGTTTGTCCCTTTTATTTATCTAAAAATGTGCACATATGTGCATACAGAATATTAATCATATTTTAAAGCAATTCGATCTTTAAGCTTACAAAGCAAAATTTAAAAAATATCTAATTCTATAGATTTTTAGAAAAACGCTTATTAATATATGCATTTTAAAGGGTGTGGCAGAAAAATCCGAGCAAACAATTTATCTAGCTTGATTATAAATAAATTAACGAAATATAGCAAATAATAAAATAAATAAATTCAATGCTAATAAATAAATTCAATTTGTTTCGAAGTGGCCTTTTATCGTAGTGATATAAAGGCGCAAACGTTAATTTAATTTTTCGGCAAAAGACCGCAAGTCTTCTATCTTGAATCTATCCCTTGCCACTGAAGTCACTGCTTTAGAAAGCCCAACCTTTTATGTTGGTTGGTGCAAGTTCGAGACTCTAAACTCGGTCATACTCTTGAATGAATTTCAGATTCGGCTAGTACTGTGTCCATTTTCCAGATGATACAGCGTTCGGAAAATTCGTTTTTCACCACTCATCTGTCATTTTAGCCTTGTGATCTGGTGCGATGAGTTATTGAAACTTGCACTTTACGTTGCTGAAGTGTGGTTTGGCTCCCGGAATTACAACAGCTTCTAGAATGGTACATTTATTTATTTATTTTAACACCCTCATCCAAAAAAAAAGAGAGGCTTTGCTGCTTCCTCAAATTCTGACCCATACCATGACGGACTTTGGATTTTTGAGATGTTTAACATTGCTTTGAGTATCTACAGACTAGATCCTTCAGTTCTAGCTGTTATGAGCTTGTTAGAAGTTAAAGAACTTCTCATTAGTGAAAAAGATTCTCTACCACCCCTGATTTGTGGCCGGTCTCAAAAGTTTTTGGCGTCTTTAGAGCCGCACGAATTTGTTTCCATCAATGCAAAACTGAACTGTTTGGAGATTGTAAGGTTTTATCGCAACCTCTATTTTTGCTATTCATTGTACTGACCAGTCTCTAATTCTCAGTTCATGAGCGATCTTTCTCATGGAAACACTCTAATTTCATTGAACTCGCTTTTTGATTTTTGAATTATTGAAAGTGATCACCATAAGTTTTTGTTGACTTCCTAGATTTTGACCATCTTTGTTAAGCTCTTTGAAACGATAGATTACATCAGATACTGTTTGCTGATGCCCATTAAACAAACGAATGACTGGATATTGTTGTATTACATCTCTAAAATAGCATATGTTTTGCATTTAGCATATATATAGCATCTATGCCGTACACTTATGAAAAATAGCAAAGTTAGTATCTTTAATGTTACATCAAACTTTTCTGTAAAATTTAATTTCGATTTTATATTGTTTTCTTCATACAGAGTCTTTATTATAAAAACTCTTTTTAGTAAGAAATATCTTCAGATCTTTTTTTTCTGTATTTGAAATTTTTTGTATATTTATAGATTGAACTTTTATTTGGAATTAGGAGGTATTAGCCTTTATTGCCAAAAATCCTATTTTCATCACATTTCAATCTAAATTTTATTATTTTCCTCAAGATTCGCATTCCAATCTTATGTGAACCGTGGTGGCCAGGTTGTAAGGTCTCGGTTTTGGAACCGGAGGATTTCAGATTCAAGACCCGAATCCACCGAAGAACTGTGGTCGAAGTGGATCTGGTGCACATTAAATCAGTTTCAGACCAAATTTCCTCCCGCTGGTTTGCTGTGGTGTAGAGAAGGGGGTGCCAGCTCAGGTGTCGCCTTCGTCATCTGACGGTGGTTTAAAATTACGAGGTCCATCCCGAAATAACCCAAATATTGCTTTAAAACGGGACGTTAATATAACTAAACTAAACCAATCTTATCTTTTTTGATTAATCCTGTTCTCCCGCTTTAACTTTTCTTTTTAAATTCTTTAAAAAAAGCTACGTTTACAAAAGTTTAATTTGATATTAGAGATGAACTCTTAGAGCCTTTAAAGGCTAAATGAGCATTCAGTAGTCATACAACTCACATAGTATTTTCTAGTATTTGCCTTTGCAGTTGATTATGATATCTATAATAATTTTTGCTTTTTTTTCTATATAAAAATTTTCATCTAATCAGTCAACATATTCTTGTTCAATCTTCAGAGTGACTATAAAAGGGAAAAAATAATATCTATCAGCATAATCTATGTCTGTATATGTATAGTTTTTCATATAATTTTGAATATAGTTAGACTAAAAATATATTTGATCTCTAAATATTTAACTTACTTAGCAAATGGGGATGTGAAACATTAAGGAATTCAGATTTTATTTTTGTAATTTAAGCCATAAAAAGCCAATGCAGAATTTAATGTAAAGTAATATGTAAAAAAAAAGAGCTCCCTTTGAGATTTTAGTTTCAGAAGTCCATTCTAATTACTATGCTGACCACAAGTATGAAATCAAAGTTTTCATTTATTGTTTTATAACAAGTGAAATAGATCAGAGATTAATGATAAAAAATAAAATAAATCAGAATTGCCATATTGGTTTGTTATTTAAAGAGCATATGGATTTCTCACTGGGAAGCGTATTTTCCATTACTTTAGAAATAGATCAAGATGATTTCACCATGAAAAGTTTTTATCATGAAAAGACTTACTCTTCATGCTATGATGGTCAAATTAAAATTATTCATCCTTCTGGCATCTGAAAATAGCCTATAAAATAAAAATAAAAAGTTTTTAAAAGCTTTCACCATTTTATATAGTAATGTATAAAATATATTAAAAACTTGTAAACAATTATGAATTCAATCAAGAAATGGGCCATTTATTTTGTTTTTAGACAAACGCATGTAAGTGATTCAAATTAAAGAAATATACAATAAAATTAGGTCCCAGAAACAAAATTTTTCGAGTAACTGAAATGATAGTTTTACAAAATAAATTTTTAAATTCACTGAAATATCAAAATAAAACTTCTAGTATTGGACTTAGAATTTCTCAAATAAAAATCGTCTGTGGACATAAGTCGTATTATTTGTTGAATGGGTGCCATCTGTTATGTAATTTTGCCTGCACTTTTGCATTTAATTACTAAAAAATAAACAATAAGTATTTGGTTAAAAGATATTTCACCATGTAAATGAGAGAATTTGAATAGAATCACTGAGTGAATTTTCTAGAATTATAGATCCCTATCAAAAATTTGGGTTTTAAGTAATCTCAACTTCGTGACCAGAAAATCCCAAGTTTAAAACAAGATTCTATGAAAAATTCGCTTTGTAACATGTTACCTAGTGCATACTAAATCTAGCATCAGTCATGCGCCTTCCATGAATGTGTTGGGCAAAGGAATGATGGTTCTGCTCCTCGTCATTGATCATTTTTCAAAATTATAAAAGTCCTCTCAAAATAGCCATTACTATATATCTTTAAAATGACATATTATAATAATGAAACTAAATCAAACTATGCCACAATGGAGAAATTTTATTATTAACATGATGTGTTTCGATTGGATCCTGATATATAAGCTGATAACAATAAGCAAAGATTCAATCAAGTATTTGAATTTAGAAAACCTTTTGAATTCAAATGCTTACTGCTATTTTTCAAATAACGGATTTTGATTAGTTCTTTTATTATTGATTAATCATTTACAGATATATTTAATTTCCCTATTTATTCAAAATCTTGGAACCTCAAACAAATTATGCAAAAAGGAAGTTTGAGCTTTTTCTTTCAATCCAAGATGGGGAGAAATAGAGACATCCTGCTTCAGGATAATATTTCCAGTTTCTTTATAACTTTTCCCTATGCGAATTCTTTTACAAAAAATTATTAAAACCCTATTTCTCGAATTGTATTTTTTTAAATACATGACTTTTTAAATAATTTTAATAAAGATATCACCACCAATAAAAACTTTTAATCATCAATTAACACACATTATCAATCAATGAATTCACTTATTAAATTTATGAAAACATTTTCATTCAATAAATACTAGAGTAAAAATTTATATAATTACTTACATTGCAAAACATGCCTGGCTTGCAAGGACATGCCACCGAATAACGGTCATACTGATTTGGAGGTTCACAAGGTAAACCTGTGAAATTAAGAAATATTATTAGAAAATTATCAGCTAAAATTATAAAGGTTTCCGCTAACATTTAAGGCTCTGAAAAATATGTATGACAGCTGATTTAGATTAGAATACACTGTTTTTCTTAGTGAAAGTATCTGCAGTTGATCTTTGAAGTAATTTTGTAAGAATATATTTTTCTGTTAGTCTTCAGATGAAAGAGCTTGTTATTGCATTTAGTTCTGCAAGAATATACTGTTATGTTCATTTGATGAAAGAATCTATGATTCATCTCTTCCAAATGAATATATCTTTTTCGCTGTTCACGTTAGTTTCAAAATATCAAAATAACTACTATCAATAATGGAAAAAATCCTCTACATCAGTTAAACAGCTCTACACATTTTTTTTAATTGTCATACAATAAATTAAAATTTAGTATTCAGATGAAAGAACTTGTTATTGCATTTAGTTTTGCAAGAATATACTGTTTTGTTCATTTGATGAAAGAATCTATGATTCATCTCTTCCAAATGAATATATCTTTTTCGCTGTTCACGTTAGTTTCAAAATATTAAAATAGGTATATCAATAATGGAAAAAAAATCCTCTACATCAGTTAAACAGCTCTACAAAATTTTGTTTTTTTTTAATTGCCATACAATAAATTAAAAGAGATGATAACTGAATGAAATATATTACAACAAAATTCTAAATCTTTTGTATGCATTCTAATCTATATAAATAAAAATGTACATATGTATGTCTCTTATGCCTTCCTAAATTTTTCATCCGATTGCTATGAAATTTGGTCAACTTATTGCTTGTATCTACTGGATGGTTATAGGCATAGTACAATTATCTAAAATAAGAAATAAAAATTATGATCCCAACCGCATCCACTTATCAAGGATTAATCTCTAAATAAATCACCGAGGAGACACAATATATTCAATACAAATGCTGAATTCAAGTTAAAGGTTAATATTGTATAGCTATTGAACATAAATGCCATGCAAATCCTTCTCAGAGGTAAAACCGTATTACAGATTATGCGAGAAAAGTTTGGGGAAACCAATCCTGAAGATTTTAAATTTTAATTAAATCTTAGCGTCTTTCGCAGCAACTTTCAAAAATATTATAGTACCAATAATTTAGCACTATCTTAATTTTCAAAAAAATATATATTCAATTATATTAACGATTTTATGGTATAAATATATTTTCTATGTTTAATCAATTTTGAAAAAAAAATATTTTAATCCCATTTTCTAAAATTAAACTTGGAAATTCTGAATGAATATTAAATGAATCACGAGATACAATAAATAGTTTCTTTCATTACCACTCTGAAAGAACACCAAGGATTACAATTCTAAAATAATACAAGAATCTAATATAAAAAATGAATATTTGTTTGTTTGTATTTTATATACTGTAGTACCATTCATCCTAATTCGATAAAACATTGCTAAATTATTGATTGATTACATTTAATATTTTTTCTTTTGGTGGCTGCAACGCACCAGGTACCAGCTGGTGTTATATATTTCTTCCCATGCATATTATCATTCGAGAATATGAATTTATTTTGGATTGAGATTTTGAAGCCTCAAAATGCACGGACTGAAAAATAGTTATTTGCAATTTATCGCTTTGGGGGCATCAGTTTTTCGTTTTTATGATTATTTGAAAATGATAAAAAGGATAGTCATTATGGGCGATTTATCACCAACAAAAAGTTACAATTTGGCGCAAATGTCCGCCATACACCGGATTCCCCAGTCTGATCGATAGATACGACCATTCTTATAGCATTTCTCATGTTAAAATTACTTTGGTTATATAATCATTCGATTATGCAACCAATGATCGAAATTTTGTATATTCTCAATATTGTGAAGGCTTAAACACCTACATACGGGGATACCGAGATAAGCATTTTTTAAAATGCTTTTCAACATTCAAAACGATAAGTTTTGTACATTTTGAATTCCAATTTTATTTTTCTACTTTGATCTGCTGGCTATTTTCTTATGATCGTCGTAGAGAAAACTTAAAACTTATTTAGTATAACTAATAAAACTGGTCAATGCAATTCATATTATATTATTTATCAATTGTGCTGATCTGTTATACAGATCATTATCTAAAATTCAAGTCAAAAAATGTGTATCATTCTTTAAGATGTTGCCAACAAAACAACAGGAAAATAATATAAATTATAATTATAAATATGTTTTGAAAAGTGAAATATTAACCGTGTTATATTTCAGTTACTACGGAACGCTTCAATTGAACAAATGAGATGATGCTTTATTAAGTGTTTTTTGTATAGTTTTGTTTCATTTCTTTTCTAACATTTTTGTAAAGATAGAATTTGGTGAATAATATTTTTTGTGCACTGAATTCTGAAGCTCTAAAATGTTTCCAAGTTTTGCTTAATTATTAACGCTACATTATATTAATAATTCCAGAACTTTTCTATAGTTTAACCAATTAAATTTATATTCCATGTGATAGGTGCGATTATATAGTTAAAAGGAAAATCCCATAATCTCACAGGCACGATCATATAGAAAGAGAGAAATACGAAATTTTAGAATTATTATAAAATATTTTGAAAATTCTGTCCAGCTGATTTCTGCAAGAAATATTCAACAGCTACAATATGAATTACATATGTTCAAAAATTAATAAAATAAGCTTACATGAATTATATATGTTCAAAAATTAATAAAATAAGCTTATATGAATTATATATGCTCAAAAATTAATAAAAGAAGCTTATATGAATTATATATGTTCAAAAATTAAATAAATGTTTTACAAACACGCTTTTATTATTGTGTTTAAAGTGTATTTTTGTCAAAAATAAATATATTAATAACAAAAAAAATAGATAATTACTTTGCTATCAACGCGCCAAATTGCTGAGCTTCCATTCCAGGATTGCTCCCTTTTGGCGCAGATCATGACCCTCCAGAACCAGAATTGAAGACCGAACGCGATTTTATACCGTTGGTAACTTAGTTGGCCCCATGGCCCTTCCCATAGTCTAATAATGCATTTTATAGCTATACCGCAATTCTTAGCATCACTTTCACTGGCTACATTGGAATTATTGCCATCATCAGCCATTACAGATATCAAAACAGAAACTCGCATGAATATTATAAGATTTTTTAGACATTCATTAAAAATTAAATACATATAATAAATATGATTGAAATACTTCAGTTTACTTAGAACATCAGTGATTAACGATTTTTAAATTTAGTTTCGATTTCCATAATTCTCATTTAAAAATATTTCTTCTACTTAATGCACTTATAAAAATCCGTTTTTTAAGGCTTTTTTTAAATTCTTATTTGCTATTTTATTGAAGAAATATTTTTAAATTAACCTACACATATAATTTAACATACAATAATATTTACAAAAATTTGACGGCACTACAGACAAAAAGTATGATATAAATACACAGAAAACAGCAATATTGGCAAATTCTAAGATTTAAAATACAAAATTGACTCAAAGTATTACTAAACTTCTGATACCACAAAATATGTAAAAGCAGATGTCAGGGAAGGCTTTTATCTTAATCCTCAAATTCCCTGTCTGCAAGAAGTATTATTTTCGAATTTAAGGATCTTTTCTTGTGAAATTTTATGCATTCCAATCTGCTTGCAGCTCACATTTTTCTGTGCCAGAAACTTCTTGGAACGCTGCGATTGATTTAAACAGTCGGATAAGCGGTTTTATTCTTCAACGGACCTAGACTGTTTGATTTGAGTGCTTGTTTAAGTAATGTAAGGAAAACTCCTGATCAAATATAGAAATAATTCAGCATGGTAACTATACTTGTAATTATTACACTCAATGTGGTCCAATAAAAACAGATTAGAACATTTTTTAATATTTCTATTCAAAGGATGTGTTTAAGAATATCAAATGAAAGCTGATGATATTTAAGAAAAAGCTTTGCCGATTTTCGTCTTCGAGCATATTGTTTAAGTAAAAGGAATAAAATTTTGACTGCATTTATTATTCAATATGTGAAGGAAAATGATGCGAAAATAAAAATACAGTGTCAATCAGAAATTAATACTTAAAATCTGTAATATTATTTCCGAGATTTTTAATAAGGAAGATAGATTTAAGGACATCTTTAATGGATGCCAAATGCATATCTAATCAGTGACTCCGTGGCTTGGCGTCAAATTTGGAGATTTACTTGATAAAAATAAGGTTTCTAGAAAATATAAAAATTGTGAGGAAATCTTTATTAGGACTCAAAATTCAGTAATTCTTCCAGAAAATTTATTATCTGCATTGGAAACTTTATAAAGTAAAGCTAATATATAAAACTAAAGCGGGCCAGTAAATTCAGTTAATTTTAAGTAAACATTTTCTTTGCAGTATGAATTACTGAGTAAAAACGATTACTCAAGCTAAAGGCCATAATTAATATTCAAGCTGAATTATTTAACTTGTGAGATGCTGTTCTGCTATTAAGTTATTATTTTCTGGAAAGGATATTTTTACTAACGCTCGCTTCGGATGTGTTTTGTTACCGATGTGTCGGGTCTTTCTTCTGCAGTAAAATGTCATTGCAATTAACGAGCTCGTTGTATTTGTCGAACCGTACATTCATTAAATGATTTCCATAATAATAATAAATGTATATGTGAAAAATTGAAATTTGTTGGAGCACACAATCAAATACCAGTTAGTTGACGTTCATAGATGGCAGCTGATCCTTTAATCTCAACATCACTCGGATAGCGAATTACCACATTTTTAAATTCATGAGCTGAGATTCAATCCTTTGATAGCTTTGATTTAAGGGAAATAGAATTGCAAAACCCGTAAACATCTGTATTATTCTGTGAAATGAAAGTTGAATTAAAATGGCATTATTGTATAAAAAAAGAATCGAATGACTAATAATGGCGTGTATACTAGTATGATGCAAATGATATTTAAATCCTTGTAAAACTGAGAATCTATATATATGTGTGTGTGTGTGTGTGTGTGTGTGTGTGTGTGTGTGTGTGTGTGTGTGTGTGTGTGTGTGTGTGTGTGTGTGTGTGTGTGTGTGTGTGTGTGTGTGTGTGCGTGTGTGTGTGTGTGTGTGTGTGTGTGTGTGTGTGTGTGTGTGTGTGTGTGTGTTCTTCTTTCTTTTGACACTTACCTTCATCAGAGTAGGATCTGCAATATCGGTGATAGAATCCTCCTGAGCAACACTGTCCTTCTCCACAAGACGGAAGGGAACCGCAGTACTCCCCTGAGACAGCTACAAACACCTACACAAATCGATAGGAGAAATAAATAAAATTGATTTTGAATATTTGTTATTCTATTTCTAAATTCAGATTAAATTCAAGCGTTCAGAAATGAAGAAGCATTACAAGATGTTATGAAACAATTTCAAGCAAGACAATTGTGAATTCAAAAGATTTATCTGATATGCAGTCCATCTATCAATGCCTTACCTTTTTTTTTATTAAAGTTGGTTATCTCAACATAATCGACCATCCCAGAAATATTTATACAGTGGGTACTTCAGAATTCGTGCTCCAATTAAAAATGGATTACCACCCTTACAAATAATAATTCATAGTAGCACACATGTATTGTGAAATACTGTATGATATTAAATGATAAGTAAAAGCTCCTTATTCGCGCTTCCTTCATTCGCGTTTTCACTATTCGTGGATTAAAAAATGCGACCCAGTTCCTGTATTCACGGATCTAATAAGTACATACATAATAATAAAAGTATTCCAATAGGTATCCAACCCAATATCCTTTGTAAATTCCCTTCAAATGGACTAATAAAAAAAGTAAAATAGATCTTATTACAACTTTGTCTAAAGTATGTTGTTATATGCAAACTGCAAACATAGCCGAAATCGGGAATGGAATAGGACGAGATGGGTCCGAACAGATAGAATCAAGTGACATTCAGGAATTGCTTGAATCGCAAGATGAAGATCTGACTGAAACCGACTTAGAGGAAACGTTAAATTCACAGCCCATTGAAGAGGAGGCTTCAACAAGCACTGGAAACGTGATATTTAATTTGAAAAATCTTAGTGAAGGTTTAAGAATGGCAAATGAGCTTTGCGATTTCTTTCTGAACATTGATCCATCTATGGAACGAAGTCTTTATTTTTAAGAGGCAAATTGCTAATGCGACTGCTGCGTATCAGTCTGAATGGAAGGAGCTTTTAAAAACTGCCATTAGCAAGAGAAAGTTACAAATTTCTTCAAACCATTGCCTAAGCCTTAAGAATGAATCAAAATGTTCAAAAACTTCAATTAAATGGATTTTTTATAGATTTGTTTTCTTTTATTTTGTCACCTAGAAACGTTTCCCCTATAATCCTGTATAAATTACCATTCCGTAATCATGGATTCTGTATTCGCGGTATATTTATGGAACATATACCCCGCGAATAAAGAGCGTTTACTGTATTCCTAATATTGTATAATATTGTTAAATATTATGAGAATAATATTTAACAATATTATTCACTTAGCACAGCATGCTGCCCTTTGAACAATATTGGGCAGCATGCTGTGCTAAGATATAAAGAAAAAAAATAAGGCAATGCAGTGGATGATTAAAAATTTTGTTTACTTTTATAATAATTATTGCACTATATGACTACTCTTTGTTGCAGATGCAGCATCCAAGTGGTAATACTTTTCAAACCAGTATGCATGAAGGATATTTTCAGACTTTAGTATGCGATTGATTACCAATGTATTTTAAGTATTATCTGAAATTACTTCTACTGTCTCTATAGCCGTCAATGCATGAAATGCAGAATTAATGTAAATAGAAAATACAGTTCATGGATAAGATTAAGCAAAGTATGAAGTATGAAGATTAACGGAATATTCTATATCTTTTCTCTTGGACAGTAAACGTAATATCTAAGCATTCTACAGAATGGCAAATGACATTGAAGCAAACTATTAAAAGAATGTCAAAGTAAAACATTTATTTAAAAAGGCAATATTCCTTAAAAAATAATGTGGGAATACAAATGGTAAATCCTAAGTTAGTGTCGATGGTTAAATATCAAGTATCTCATCAAGTGATATTCCAAACGGATCAGCAATGCGTTTCCAATTTCTGCAGTTTGTCTTTCATGGGTATCGAATACCTTATAAAAAACGCGAAATATTTATCGTTTAATTAGTTGCCTAAATTTGTCAAGGAATTCTATGGAATGCTTGATGTCAAATTTCACCAGTGACCTCTTCGATTCATTCGGATATGTTGTAGATTCTTTGATTGCAATTGCGAATGAATCTAAAATGTGTATAGGGTGTATTTCTCATAATAATAAAACGGATTATCTCTTAGATGCTGCGTGTATCAATAAAGATTATAATATAGAGCTGATTGCACTGCTAGAAATTAGTGTATATCCCAACAAAACTGAAATTCATTTTTGTTTGATCTTCAATTGTTTTTGTATCTCTTACTGTTTACAAAGAAGATACCGTCATTTAAAATCGAAAATATTTTAAATTACTTTGCCACTTGATAACAGGAATAGCATAAGAAAAAAATGAGATTTAATACAAAAAAAAAATATGTAAATTTAAATATTTTACATAAACTGAACAAATTTTACATTTTTTTTTCAAAATTCAATAAAAGTTTATTAATCTAGCGATGATTTAATCGGTGAAATAGAGAAATATGAATCAGAAAAGGTTTCTTTTTCAGCCAATATTTTTAATCAAACGGATAACTGATGTGTCCGTTAGCAATGAAATTTTTCTGGTGCAAAATTGGGTCTGGGGTTTTATTGTGTTTCCAACAAATAAAACACATATGTGGACTAGTTTCTGAAAGGGAATCAACCGACTGACTTATCATACATAAGAGCTTGGCTCCGATTTCTATTTAAATGCTTCTCCTGGCAATCCAGATAGTTTAACTAATAAAAGTTCTTAAACTTCTTCCTTTCTTGAGTCTCTGAAAGTATTTTTGAAAGGAGTATTGGATTTGATTCCTCTGCGCAGGAATTTGACTCAGATTGCAAAGTGCATCCTCAAACATTCCAAATGAATTTAACCAACAGGAGATCATCTTCATCTTGTTACAGTTTGAAATAATATTTTCAGCATCAATTGTTACTATCACTTCAGTAATTTGAGTATTATTACTGTAGTTATTTGAAGCAATATTACATAGTAAGTATATTTTCAAGTGAGGAACTTGGCTAAACTTCTTTTTCAACATGAGGCTTTGACTCATAGAATTGGCAAGGCACAAGATAAGTAATATATATGTGAAATAAGAACTATTATCAAAATTTTAAATACCTTAAACCTTTCTTCTGATTTTGAGAGATTAATATTTATTTGATTGTGCTGCATGTAAAACTTGTTTTTAATTTAGAATCCTTAAATGCTTTATGCTTCTTAAAGATGCCTCAAAAAAGAATATATAAATTTTAGAAAAGTGCAGTAATTTTTATTTCATATTATTTCTTTAAGCATTGTTTTTCTCTTGTATAAAAATCTTTTTTGTTTGTTTATTTTGTTTTAAGTTATCAAATCTGGAGTTTTCTTTTGCTGTCTTCACATGCAAAATCGTGAAGTATTTAAGAAAACATAAAGAATTTTTTCAAATATTTTCTTTTGTAAAATATTTTATTTACTGCATAAATCAAACACTTTAAATTCACAATCAATTATTTTCTTGATATTGTTTCCCAATACTATATATATTTTGAAAAAAATGTATTAATATAGTATAATTTTGATTATAATTTTTGTTGTTTATTAATATTGATATATTGTGAAAAATATGCAATATAGAATTTCTGAATTCTACAAAACCTTTAATTCAATTCTATTAATTCAGTTTCATGTGAAAAAGTACAATTGCCCCTGTCGATCAAATCAAAAATCCATTGTGTATCAAACTATTGATATATGTAGTCAAGACATTCGAAGACTATATAAAGATGAAATAAAATAAAAATTCTTATAATAAATGGAATCAGTTTGCCAAATCTTTTAAAATACATAAAAGTTTCCAAAAAAATATAAAATTACATAGAATGTAATGTATGAGTAAGTATCTTTCAAATTTGAATTTCATTAGATTATTCTTGTTTCTTAGCATTAGGATGGACATGAATACTGTCATTCACGTTGTCAAAGTTATCAAGAATACCTATTTTTAATGAAAGATATTTATTTAATTTTTTAAATATTTTCTTTGGTAATAAAATTCTACTTTTTATATAAAATTTTTTAGAAATTTTAATAACTTCCAATTTTTTTTATTATTTTCTAACTCCTAATTTACTGAATATACTAAAATACTAATATGATCACCAAATATACCTATTTATTTTTACTTTATTAATTCTATTGATATTTTTGAATCTAAACACATTTAGTGTTAATAATTTTGTTGATTATCTTGTTTAATTCATTTCATTAGGAGCTTTTAGATAATTAGTCAAAAAATATGTCAAAAGTATCAACTATATAAAAAATACTTGAAAAACATTCAGACGAGTTTGAAATTTAGGAATGAATAAACATCTTTATCTTACTGTTATTTATAAATTATTTGCTTGTTTTAAAAGTTAATTTTATAGTTACTTACTGCACAGGCTAAAAGGAAAAGTGCAAAAATGGTCTTCATTTTCTATCACCCTTTTTATTCTATTTTAAAAAGAGATCTGAGCTCATTAGGATCTTCTCCATTTATTTATCGGTTTAAGGAAGAAAATTATAACAGGTGGGACTCGGAAGTCGACAGATGTTTACTAATTATCAATCACAAAAATGACGATAAGATTAGCTGTTATCTGTGGTTCTAAAATTCAAATTCGGCATTTTTTAAGATTTGATATTATAATCTTGCTTTGAGAAAGAAATATTTCTTTCTCGCAAAGAAAGTTGCAAGAAACACCTCTAATCACACTTTTTATTCTAAAAGCAGTTTTTTTTAAAAACTAGCTGTTTTAACATGATGAATGTTTGCTGAAAATTTCAATTAAATATCTCATGCTTGCTATTATTAATTATGGAATTTGTTTTTGATGGCTTCGATAATGTGAAAGTATTTTAAATTACATATTTCTGCAGACATGTCCATATTAACACAAAATACCCAAGGACATTTTCACGTTATCTTTTCAATATTGGTCTGTATTCAGAACATCGAATAATATAGTGGAAATAACGCCCAATATCTTGTACTAATGGGGATGTTTCGGAAAGATTCGAGGATGTTTCGATTTTAAAAGCTTTACACCGTTCTCTCTAATTTTCTACATTCATGTTTACGAATTTATTTTACAGATTGGAAGTAGAATTATCTACAAGTTCATTAAAACACTAACAACAGAAAGTGAAATTATTCATAACTGAAATTTTTATATACGAAACAGAATAAATTTTCAAATTAGTGTGATATCTGAGAGGATTATTCAATAAAAATTTCTTTGGCTCAACAAAAATAATCTTTGAATGAAATTTCAAAGAAATTTTGAAATTATATGAACGATAATATAATTTTATATATCTAATTACATCAGAGAAGAAGAGAGGTGCTTAAAAATTGATGGCCTTATTTATTTTTTTCATCGCTACTTGCTTCCGAATTCAAACTTTACCTTTATGTTGTTAGTTGTTGAGAAAAAGGTACAAATATCTATTTTTCCCATATTGCTTTGTATCTTAAGTTTCGTTTGCTGGTCAAGGCTCATTTACCGATTTCTTTTTCTGAAGTCTGACTAAGAGCCACTTTTTCGATTACTTTAACATTTTTTTTTTATTTAACCTGACTTATTTAATGTAGGTAAAAATTAAGTTTTGATTTTTTTTTTCTTACTATCCAATATGTTAGAATTTTGAAACTTAAATCATTTACTTATTTTCGGCAGCAATATACTATTTCAACACATTTCAACCTAATTTTCAATTAATGGAGTTATTTAATTGAATTTTCTGCCCATATGCGGGGGGCCATCTAATAGTAAATCTTATACTATAATACGAGGAATGGTTGTCAAGTCGAAAATCGCCCCAGAATTAATAAACTCCGGTAAACTTGGGGGTCTGGGGTTTTTGGCCACGAGGAATCGATTGGCGCCAGTTTTGAAGCGCTACGGTCGAGCAGTTCGGAGTTACAGATAGGATATTTTCAAACTTTATTAGTTCGCCATTTTGGCTAATAGGTTTCAAGCGGTAACGTGCTGCCATCTATAGCCCATATGGCGAACTTATAAAGTTTCCAGAAAATGATCCGGAACTCAAGGAACTGATCTCGAAATGGATGATCCATAACCCGTGCGGTGATATGAACCCAAGCGCTCCGTTCATGGTCAGCAAACATGGAAGAGACCAGTGCAGATTTCCAATGGAACATCAAGACATGACATCGCTGGTGGACGATGAAAAGCCGAGGTTTAACCGGTTATCTTTTCACCAATGGTTTCACAAATTTTCTTATGGCATGTATTGTTTTGATAAATCACAATTGAAAATTTAAATCTTCGAGTTAGCTTCGATACCTGTTTTCTCCGAGCGGAGCTCGGTCACCCGCTGGTATAGGTAAAATGGGATTCGAGATTCCAAATATTTATTATAATGATTTGGAGAGTGTAATATTGCAAAGCGATTTTAATTTTCTAAATGTTCTTAAATATCATTAAAAATTTATATTCCTAAGCTATACGAGTTATTTTATATACATTTATCTTAATTATTCCATAAAGCATTTTATTCAAAGACATATTTTTCAGGTAACGTAACATATATTACGTGTTGGAATTGCCTTTTTCTTAGAATAAGACTTTCAGTCTGCTTCTGAAGAAAAAAGTTCACAAAAAATAGTTATCATAATATTTCATGTAAAGAAAATTCCTACTAAAATCCAGCTTGTATTTGGGTTTTCCAAAAGAGAAACTTCATTTTACAATCATCATATCCTACTTCACAATGCTAATTTATTTGTTGCGTTGCTTGGTTGCAATCTTTCGTAAAATCATGTGCGTCTCAAGTTATACGTATTTGAAAACTATCTTCATTATATTTTTATACTAGCTGCTTTAGGACCGGTTACTTTAACTGGAAATGTTGGTTATTAAACCATTAGAAGAATGCATCTTTTACAGAATTCTATCTTTTGAAATTGATAAAAAGGATAAAAGGGAGTTTGATGAAAGCAGTTTATCTCTCTCTCTCTCTCTCTCTCTCTATATATATATATATATATATATATATATATTCCTGAATTATTTCCCACGTCCTGCTATTTTGTAGGAATTTTTGCAATTAAAATTTAAAAATAAATAAATAAAATTTCAAAATGGTGCACCGTCTTGAATGGTGAGTCAGAGTCACCATCCGAGTGCAAAGGATGAAAAATAATAACAAGTAAAATTGGTTAATCGATTCATTATATTTACCTATTTCTGTTAATTATTAAATTATTATTAATATTAACTACGGGTATTATTAATAATATTTGATTAATCATTTTGACTACAACACAGACACACACACACATATATATATGCTAAATGGTTTGGAGGAGAAGCATACTTACTAAAGGTTATTTAACATTGCAGTACTAGCAAAATGGAGATAACTTCAGAGGTCGTTTTTAACTCACTATAATTAAAAATAAAGGCGAGTCTATTTTTTAGTACAACAAAAATTGACTGACTCTTTCTAGGATCAAACAAACGTGTGCCTTTTTTAATCACAAAATCAGATAAATAATGCAATCCCCTAAACTGCAGTTAACCTTTTTTGTAACAAGCTCGTCAAAATTAATTAAAGACCAAAAAGTAGAAAATAATCACAAACAAAAAATTCTCCTTTTCAAAGCCGTAATATATTTTAAAAAGCATTTTTTAATTCATTATATGTATGATTTTATAAGGAAAAAAGGGGCGCCAAAAATCACAAAGAGGCATAGAGCGTTTGCCTCTGGTCAATGTTACTCAACACAAACATTCCAATTTTTTTCTATAAATTTTATCCTCTTCATTTGGTTTCTTACTTTATGCGTTTTCCATAACGCATCTGGGAGGAATTTGTACGGTATGTAAACATAGTCCCAAGCAGAGTGATTTCTTTTAGCCCTCAGAACCCTTGTGCAATGGTATAAGGCCGGAGAAATGACTTTGAACTCTATCCAAAAAATAATCTCTATATCATCCACAGTAAGAATTTTACAGTAGGGAACTATTAATAATAAATTATTTTTTCTAAGACAGATTATTTACAACTTGAAACTATTAATAAAAATTTGAATCATCTCTAAATCGAAGTCTGATTGACGTTGCTTGCTTATTTCAGTTCTATATTTGAAATGGATTTTGAAGCTATATCTGATCTGTAATAGATTTTGGACACGATGATTTGTTTTTAAGTCAGTCATTGATTTATAAAATTGTCCATCATAATTAGTAAAATAAATTATTATGAGCGACTTTCTAAAATTATTGGCAAATATGCTAGACGCATCGAAATTAAATAAGATAGTAATCGTACAATTACTTATTTGTTTAGGAGTTTTAAAATAAAGTATTATAATACACTCTGTGTAGTAGAAAAATAATAGAACTTTATATAGATATTTTGTTATTAGTTTTAAAAATAATGATGTTTTTTATTTCACATATTCTCTGTTTAGTTTTAAAATAATAATGTTCTAAGTTAATATTTTATTAAAATGAAATATAAATCAAAATTCTTAATATTTCCAGCTAATTTTCAATCAAATTTAAAGCTAGTAATTCCTTTTAATCTTTTTAATTTTACATACAGTGGTATTAAAATGTGAGGGGGAAAAGGTATGTTTTATATCTTTTATGAGTTTGTTGTTTATTTTTGCATTTTCTATATTGATTACGAAAATTATTTCTAATGTAATATTCGTTACTATTTTTATAGGTTACAAAATATTACTTACTAGATATTCTGTTAAATTGCGCTAAATGTTGTACCCTAAAAACCAAAATTGCACTGACAAGTTATCCCAACAGAAGTACAAACAATTAATTTAAGTCAAAAGACATTTTTTAATAATTATTTCAAAGGATAAAAATAATGAATTTGTAAAGAGTAAAATTTTATTAGAAGACAAAAGTTCTTTAAATATTTTTTATCAAGACTACAGGAATCAAAGCAAAAATCTGAAAAACATGACATTCCAAAATCAATATGATTAAAAATTTAAACATCAATGAATATGAAAAAAAGAAAAAAAGCAATTGTTTAACACAATGAAATTAAAATTTAAAAACGTATTTATATTTTCAATTAAAATAATTGAATATATGCATCTTAATATCTTAATAAAAATGTACTTAAAAATTATTCTTATTTTTTTTTTACATTCTATCTTGACTATATTTCATAATTCATATTAATAAAATTTTATGGACATTTAAATAGTGAATTAAGTAAAATCCAGAAATACTAAAATACTGAAATGCCACTGAGAACACAACGGGGGAACTCTAATTCAGAAAAGAACTCAGCCTTCCACGTCCATAATTTATTTTCATTCGCTTTTGCAAACGTGTATGTGTATTTATAATGTTTCATGCTAGTACATTATTATTATGTCAATTAGTATAACGATCGAAAATAAAATGAAATATCGTATTTTTAGCTGAAACAGGGAAAGAGTAGGATTTCTATTAAGAATTTTCAACATGATATTAAAGAAAAAGGGCACAGTAGGTGTTTTTTTTTTTTTCTTTTACGGTTTTAACATTTCTAACAAAAGTGTTTTTTCATCCATTGCTACAAATGCTTTTTCTTTGTGTTTTCGTTAACACACGTTTAATAAAGGTTATTCTCATTTCCAAATTACATTGTGGTGGTATCTTAGTAAGCCAGTAACAGTCACTAAACATTGGTGATCATTTTTTTTTTGTCTAATGGATATATTATGCGGCTGTGAACCATAACGTCGGAGGTTCGATCCTTAGCTTAATTCAATCCCCTCATTGGTGACCCGGAGGTGATATGAACACGTTTCTTACTCGCCATAATTCTTGGTGCTAAAAATTCGTTAGTCTCAGCTGACTCACTGGCGAGGGAGTATTGTGATCGTATCTCAATAAGCCAGTAACAGCCAGTGGACATCGGTGGTCACTTTTTGTCTAGTGGATGTGTTAAGCGGCTCCGAACCTCAACGTCGCAGTTTCGATCTTTGGCGGAATTCTATCTCCCCATTGGCACAACATTTCAATTCGCCACAACATTAAGAATTACTTTCTTGAGAGGAGGGGAGGTAATGTCTCCGTTTTAAGCTTCGTGAGATCCCAAGAACAATCCCATAATCCTACATAGCATGTGGAATCATCTGTTGAATTTAGAAACCTCCAGCTCGGCAGTCGATTCCTTGCCACCAGGTCACCGAGATTTCTGAAATAGAAAACGTCATATTATTTTTTAAGTTTCTCATATAAACAGTATAGAGAAAGTCAAATTCGAACTCGAGATTTTGGCGAATCTCCTCGCTTCAGACATCCATGAATTCAAAAAATATACTTTCAGAAAATGTCAGTTTGTCTGTTTGAGACAAATATGACGCAAAATTTCATTTATATTATCCGCTGAAAATTCACATGTGGTCTTTACTCCAAATTTGCAGATTATTCTCAAATTTTGTGTAAACTCTATACAGAGAAATTCGTCTGTGTGGCTGTTTAAATATAAGTTAATATGATAACTAAAACAAAGAGAAAAAAGATACATAAAATTTGTTGCACATATTTAACATTTGTATTGCAGACACCAATCAAAATTTGACCGAAATCCCACTACGGGTTGATTGTGAAGTCAGTATATTTCCAGAAATAAATAAGCATGATAATTCAAAAATGCAAAGACTTAACTGTATCATATTTATATGTAATTTGACTACAAATGCAGTTTTGGGTCAAATTTTTGTTTCTATTTCAACAGAATTATAGTTGAGAAAAACGTTTCTTAAACTTTAATTCTGTTTTCGAATACTATTAACGCTCACCACGAATTAATCGCCAAATAACTCGCCAAGGATGGCACGATAGATTCAACAAAAATGCTAAATTTATGGCAAGTTAATTCTGAGCGAAAGTTTTAAGGAGATCACTCCAGCTGGTTATGCATATTTAATTATAATAGCTCTTGCCACTTTTCTCCGAAAAATTTCGGTTTGCATCGCTTATCTTGCACTCTTTTCTTAATTACTCTAACTTGGTAAATCCAGTCATACACTTTTCTTTAAGGAAGTAACTGATAAGTTGCGCAATACTAATCCAAGGTCAACGATATACATGTGTCAAGAACAAGCAGAAGAAGAAAAGATTTTAATCACGAGTGCAGTGTTTTTTAAGCCAGCATTTTATCTTTGATGTTGCACTGCTTCCTTAAAATTTCAGAAGTATATATCAAATGAAAATTTAGCATTATGGAGAACGCGTACATTTACCGAACGATTGTACATTCAGTTATGCTAATTTTTTATACAAATATGAAACTAGCATTTTTAGAAAATTCTGTTTAATAAGTCAAAATAAAGATTGTTGGAAAAGAGTATACATTCAGTACACTATATATGTAGAGGTTGTGTAGATATTATTTGCAAATTAAATTGTGTATATAATATTTACATGTTAAATCGTGTTTATAATATATTCATAAGTATTAATGTATTCATATTGCATGTATAAATAATTATAGACATACTTTTTGATGTATTTGCCTTCTTCTTCTTTTTTCTTGATTATTTGAAATTTTTCTTAACTTATTGTATTTTTAAAATTCCGTTATTCGGATTTTAGTAACTTGATTACTTTACAATGAATTCATTCCATTAAATGCAATTTTAAGAATTATCAAGCTGTATTTCAGCTCAATCAGTACATTTACTGGTTGTGCCAAAGTTTATTTTCTACGTTTGAGAAGAAAATGTATTATGAAATAAGTTAAGCATTATATCATATTGAAACAATTTTTGCATCTTTCCAATGCAAATCAGAAACTTCAGTACTTTTCTTAGATATATATTTAAATTCCTTGCATTTTAAAACCTTCTCAAAATATATTTAGGCTGAAAATGATACGAATCTTATTGAAATCTAAACAATAAATTAGTAAAAATAAAAAATAAAAGATGGCACATCTAAAAATAAGATCAATAAAGATGAAGATTACCTTAAAAACGGTTCTATAGCGAAATCGGTATGATTAGTTCATTATTATTTTTCATTTCAAAATTATTGATTTGGAATAGTTAAAGTAAGTGTCCAAATCATGAAAATTTCATGAATTATTTGCTTTAACATAATACAAAAACATTTTTTCTAGTAATTGATGCATTAAAATATTTCAGCATTGAAACGAAACTATCGCGTCTATATAGCCGAATGATTATCATACTAGTCTCGTAATCAAGAGATCGTGAGTTTGAGTCCTGGTTGATTCGAAATTTGTGTGCATATTTTTCCTTTATTTATTTCTCCTTTATTTTGTGTTCCAGAAGATTCTGGGCCTTTCTTTAGTTTACTAAATAAGTTCTCTGGTATTTTCTTACTGTCTCCAAAAAACTGTACTGGAATTTTCACTGTTGATATAAAAACCGAAACTCTCAGTCACAGTGTTCAGAATTGAGTTAATAAATTGGTTTAGCCCTACTTCTTGTGTGCCCTTTAGTTCTACACTAAAAAACTTACTTGACAATGCCTTTGAGATTGATTAAAAAATTATGCATCCATTTTGCATATTGAAATAAATTTATTTCACTAATGATTAGTTAAGTAATAATTACCATATGAAGGCTATTTAAATTGGAATAAGAAATTTATATTTACCAATCTTGTTAGCAAGATTAGATGTTGGCATATTATCTAAAATTAATAATTAAATAATTAATTGCTTGCAAATTTTTGTTAAAACTCCAAAAAGAGCACAAATCCTTAATTAATATATTTGAGATTTTTGGATTTGTTAAAAGATAGCAACTCTAATAACAGGTAATAATATAGTTGAATTTGCTCATTTGAAAAGTTGTTGAAGGTAATAATAAGTTTATTCGTCCTCTCCCGACCTTCAAACATATATATATATATATATATATATATATATATATAGCTACGACTGAGTAAACTTAAAGCTAAGAAACATGCCTTTCTTTGCCACCTATAATTTATGTAAAAATGACTTTGTTGTATAAATCTTACGGTATGTCGCAACCCTTTCGAATCAGTGTGCTCTTATTTAAAACATAATCATAGATGGGAATATGTAGTGGCGCCATCTATTATCTACTATTAACAATTATAATAGTTGTAGTCTACTAGCCCTTCAAATAAAATTTTATCATCCTTTTTTACTCAAAACAATACAGCTATCTTATGACATACATTATTTTATGACTAGCCGCCTTTGGTAACCAGACGGTTCGCCAATCTTAATGCTCTTTAAGATGGTCAGTTAAGTATTTCATGTAACGCCCTTGTCAATTAAATACTTTATGTCACTTGTCACTGTCAATTAAATATTTTATGTAACTTATCTTTTATCTTTTAATAGATACTTCATTGAAATATTTTTAAGGTTCAAATTTTGATAGTCATGTAATTCACTCATACACTTATAAAGACCTTAATCCAGTAATGTACTACATGTCTCTCTAATTATCTGACAGCTTCCGCAAAATTTCATTATTAAATCAAAGTGGAGATGATTAAGCTGCAATTAATAAAAAGTATTTTTTACTGAAACTATTAATCTTTTTTTCATGTCAATATTGAAAATGGAGTCTATTAGCATTTGAGTCTTATGTTTACTACAGAATGATTTTCATATTTTATGTAATATATGAATAATTATTCAACAAAAATTTCGCAGATTCCCCTCTTTTATTGAATAATGATAAACAAATATTCACAAATCAGTCAATTTTAAAGACGGACTTAATTGATGGAAATTTATCTCTTTTTATTTAAAGTATTAGTGTCTAAAAAATATCTTCTTAAATATGATTAACAGAGCATAAGATCTAGATAAGAGCTAAACTTTCCTCATTTATTAAAACATTTGTATACACATGTTATATTGCTTCATTTAGACCCTGTTTATAGATGTATTTCTATTATTAAAGTTTTACACATAGCAGCTGGACCTTGAATTTAAGAGATATATATTAAACCATATTTGTCTTAGATAAAGCTGATTTATTTAATTAACAATACTGTAAAAGTCAC
>JAPMOQ010030048.1:4266730-4287628 GCA_026543055.1 Argiope trifasciata
GTGTGTGTGTTGGCGCTCTACAGGCCAGACCGTTGGACCTACAGCTATCAAATTTGGTACATGTATACCTTGGAGGTCGAAAGTGTGCACCTCGGAGCCCTTTTTTCGAATTTTTAATTAGAATTTGAATTAATTAAAATTTAAGCGAAATTTCGAGGTTTTTCTTCCTAAAATATTATTGTACAAAAATGATTTTTACATCAATTTAAAGATTAAAAAATTAGCCTTCCAATGGCATCAGTGTTTTAATGTATAACTTAAGCTTCTATTTTTAACGAATTTTTAAAGAAATATTTTAACCATGTTTTTTTAGCACGTGACTGGATAAAATAAAAGAAAACAATGACGGAAGCTCAAATTAAAAAAAAACTATCATCGCAAATTAAATCTAAAGAAATGCAACTTTTAGCACGTGACTGAATAAAATAAAAGAAACATAAAATGTGATACTTTCTAAAAAAATAAATGCAAAGCAAAGTTTTCTATAATCGTTTGCAATATCTAAATGATTAATCCAACAAATCTTCTTTATTTACGGTAAACCTGATTGAATTTAGACAGGATATGCATTAAAATCCCGACTTAATGGCATATTTCTATAATCGTTTGCAATATCTGCATCATTAATTCGATAATTTTTTTCCATTATAAAATGTGATAGTTTCTAAAAAATAAATGCAAAGCCAAGGTTTTTATAATCGTTTGTAACATCCAAATCATTTATTCACTAATTTTTTTCCATTTTTCGCTTTCTTTAAAAAAAAACATATTTAATATTTTGGCAACATCACCGAAAAAAACATTTTTAATATTTTGGAAGCATAACCGATAAATTATTAGAGCATTAAACTCAAAACGTTTTTCCTAATAAAGTTACCGACTCTTTAACAACTAATAACTGAATCTTTTAATTTTATTTCTTAAATTTTGTCCTGATTTTAAAGAAAAAATAACACATTTTTTATTTATACTTATAATAAAATTCAATGTGTGTGTGTTGGCCAGACCGTGGGATCTACAGCTACCAAATTTGGTACATATATACTTTGGGGGTCCGGAATGTGCACCTCGGAGCATTTTTTTTTTCAAATTTTTAAATTAGAATTTGAATTAATTAAAAATTAAGCGAAATTTCAACATTTTTCCGCTATAACTTCCGAAAATATTATCGCACAAACATGATTTTTACATCAAGTTAAAGGTTAAAAAAACTAGCTTTCTAATGGCATCAGTGTTTTAACATATAACTTAAACTTCTATTTTAAACGAATTGTTAAAAAAATGTTTTAACCATATTTTCAATAATATATTCCGGATAAAACAATAAAATTTAATCTGCAAGAGCACGTCAAAGGGAAAAAATTAGGTTTCATCACCATGTTGCCATCATTTTGAAGGAAGTTCAAATTTTAAAAAAATCCACTATTACTGCAAATTGAATCTAAAGAAATGTAACTTTCAGCACGTGACTGGATAAAATAAAATAAATATA
Organism: Argiope trifasciata; assembly: GCA_026543055.1. Taxonomy (NCBI): domain Eukaryota; kingdom Metazoa; phylum Arthropoda; class Arachnida; order Araneae; family Araneidae; genus Argiope; species Argiope trifasciata. The sequence goes on from JAPMOQ010030048.1 coordinate 4,268,223, forward strand.
AAATATGATATTTTCTTCAGAAAATGCTAGGCAAAGGATTCTATGATCGTTTGCAATAATTAAATCACTAATTCAATAAATTATCTTTATTTATACAGGATTGAATTTATACAGGATATGCATTCAAATTCCGGTCCAATGGCCAATTTGTAAAATATTATTAATAGGCATATGTATTTTTTAATACTATTAATTTGATCTAAATGAAGTAAATAATTACATTTTATGTAGCTTGAGTCAAACAATGCACTTATGAATAATGAGTTTTAGATTTCTTCATACTTTGTGAACCATATTTTACAAAATATTTTTATTAATATTTTAAAGGAAAGTTGTTACATCAATCAGTCTTCTAAATCAATCATTAAAACTGACTGATTTATAAAATTAAAGAATATTATTAGGAAAACGTGTTCTTTTAGAACTTTCCATCCATCATCTTAAAGAAAATATTAATTTCAGGCCAATCAATGCCAGGAATTAATTCAAGGCTAATGAATATGTGATTTAATAGAAAATTTTAGAACGCATTACTCATGCAGAACCAGCTGGTTGCCAAAGGTGGCTAGTAAAATAATAAAATTATTAATCTAATAAAATTATTTTAAAAGCAATTAGCAATACCTGAGGTTTTTTATTCATATCTGTGGTATAAAATGTACTTTTCTTAGTCTTTTATATTTTTTGCTTCTTCCTTATGAAAAAAAGAACAGAATTCTTTTGGATTCTGTAAAGGTATTACTTTATTATTTTAAATAATTAAGAAGCATTTATGATTTCTAAGAGACTAAATTCTTTTGTTATGAAAATTTTCAGTTTTTTTTTTTTTTTTCCTATTTTTAGTTCACACTATGATATATATATATATATATACAAATTTTCAATCATTTGATAAAATACTTTTTATTCATCCACTCAAGTTCAAATAGATTTTTTAAGCTTGTTGTGAATGACACGGTGTTAATACATTTTTTTCAAATATTAATTCATTAATTAAATTTGATTAATCTTTATTACCTTAAATAGAGTTTTATCAGTTTGTAATGGAAATCGAAATCAAAAGGCAGTAAGTAGCTCAATCGATAAAATGTAAGGAATTTTAGTACGTGATTTTTTGATGTGAAGGTGAAGAATGCGAGTTCAATTCTTACAAAAATCAATAATTTTTTTTTGAAGCTTAGTAATTTTTTTGATAATTATTTAATAAAAAGTAACTAAATTTTTTAAAAATTTTGTTAACCTAAGTAGGAATTGAATTTGAAAGAAATTATATACTTGTTTTGTTCGAAGCTGATAAAGAATAAGAATTATAATTTCTCAAATAATTTACGTCGCCATTTGGATGTTTTTTCAGGTTTCAAACTTTCTTGAGCCCATAAAATTCTATTTATTTGCTTGTTCTTGTCAACAAGATAACCTAAAAAATTTTACATATAATACAAATATTATTGGTTATATCATCTTTACACAAAAATTACAAATATGTTGCAAAAAATTATAGGCATGTGTATATGAACACAGATATTTATAAATAATACTTTGAACTGTACATATGTATCAAACTTTCATATTCTTGAAGGAGGTGGAAGTCTATCGATTTGGCTCTTCGCTTATATGTGAAGCCACAGCTAAAAATTGCTACGAGATTTACTAGGAACGTATGCGGTATTCTCTCCAAAATCGAGGATCTGAATTTTCTATTTGAAGCAAAAAGTGTCTAAGATGTGTACTAATTTATTTTTGCTGTATATGTATAATATTCACCATACTATATAAATATAACAAAAAATCGGGATTGAACTTTTCTACTAATTTTATTTTCTATGTTAATTTGAATGCCCTTGTTGAAGCAAAACTATTAGGAAATATTATTTCATGACATTTTCAAAATTCTGCTCTTACTTTTTCTTTACTTCGTATTTTATTCACAAAAACTTAGAAACTATCAAAATATTTTTAACAGTCAGAAATTTTAACTTGAATAAAAAAATAATAGTACCAATAACAGTGAATCAAGTTATGCGGTATAAGAAAAAATTTTATATTTATAATTACGCCATATTAATCTTTATATTGAAATTATTATACATGAAAGTGTCTTAAATCTAGACAACATTTATATCGAGTTAGTATAATGTAAAATTGAACAAACGAAAAAGAATTTTATACCATTTATTAACATAAAGAATGCTGGACTGATAGAAATAGCGTGTATTCCCTGCGATCTGGGTTCCCGGTTCGAGTCCCAGTTCTGGCATGGTTGTTTTTTTATATTTTGTTTTTGAGTAGTATGAATGTCTCTACCTCCAGTAAAAGGGGATTGTGCAAGCGAATGTGAAGCATGAATTAATCCAGTCGTACTCTTGGCCCTTGTTGGCTCTACTGAAAAAAAAAAGACGTTTAATTCAACTTAAATTGCTGACAGCTTTCTGTCAGCGGACTTGTAAAGTGCAATAAGTAACAACTACAACATGCTGGATTGCATATCACAAAAAGTCGGTTAAAGTTAATGAGAAAAAAAGTTTGAATTGAAAATTTATTTAATACGAAGCAGACCACATTTGATTTATATTACAACACATAAATCACCTCAAGTATTTAAGATTACGACTCTGATCCAAGATTATATAATGTAAAGTGAATTTTTAACAATAGAGTCATGATAAGTCATTTCTTAATTCATTTAAACTTTTCGATAAAGTTCATATTTCTTTAGAATTAGAAGTTTTTGAAGCATACGTAGAAAAATAATCGGAAGGATTTTGATGAATAATATTTTTTACCATATACTAACTTAATTTTTTAATTCTTCCATATAGCATTTGCTACGCTCGTCATTTGCTAACTTTTGAGACTCGCAATTTCTTTAAAATCGGAAGTCTACTAATCATAAAATGCATAATCCTATAGGTTATATCATATTTGTGGTTTAAAAGTTTGTATGCAACGTTTATAATTTTAAAATTATTCAAGAAATCTTCTAATTTTCGGAGTTCTCTTTTGAAATTGCCTAGCATTTGCTTCAGCAACTGTTATCAGTTTTCTGTTCAAAAGTCGCCTGTTTTTACTCTCATTTCTGCTACTTTATATGACATTGCATCAAGAATATTTTTTTGGAGAAGTTTAACTTCAAGTGCAGTTTTAAAAATGCAAAAATAGATGTAGTTTTAAGAATGTACACATGTGCAATGTTTAATAAATTTTGTAAATAAAGAATTAAATGAAATTTAAAATTAGAATTAACAATTATTTCTCTTTTTGCAGTGCCTATTTCAACTGTGTAACATTATGTAACAGTTTAGATCCATACAAGAATTAAAACAATGGGAGTAAAAGCACCATTTTAAAACATTTTAACTGAGTTAAATGTAAATAAAAACTCCTTTATTATGCCTTAAGGGTTCCATTTAGTGATATTTTCCAAACTATTCATTATTTGGGAATAATATTTTTCTTTTCATAGAAAATAAAATTTGCAAGTTTTAAAGATATGATAATCAAAATCTGCTGAGTTCGATTTTATAGTTTATAAACAGCCTTATTTTACGTAATTTTCTTAGTTTATGTGTCTACAAATTCCCTTTCTTGTTTTATATCCATTTTTTGCGAATTTCTCGACAAGTTTGAGCTTTAAAGTTTTACGTTATTATGTATTTCTGATAACAGTATATTCCTGAAATTAATTATCACGTCGATTTATTTGAATTAAATTTTTTTCATTGTAAAAAGTATTTTAGATTAACAAATATAAAATAATTTTGTTTGTTCACCGTGATGAATTAAAGAACATATTAAAAATGAGAAAAATAAAATAAATAAATAAATAATAAAAAAAAAATTTTAATGCTTTTGCTGATAATGGATAACGATTAAACATATTTATTATGAGCGATTTGGAAACGAAAAGGTGTGACAAAAAATACTACCATAAGACAAACAACTCATGATGAAATTTTAAATATGCATTAAAAATATGATGCATTTGTTATAAAAATTCTGATTTGTTTCAAAAGCTCCTAAAGTAATCTAAATAGAGATATAACTTTCATTAAAGAACTGTTTTCTATCTTTTAGCATGCTGATATCGGTCTGTTCCAGAAAACTTATCTTATTTTTATTTCTTAAATTCAGATGTTCTCAAACTTGTGATTCTCAGACCCTTAGGAATATGTAGCGGATCAGTTGGAAGAATGATTGTAGAATTTTGTTTCTGAAAGTTCGTGTTAAAAAATCCTTCAAATCCTTTAAATTCTCAAATTCTCAAGATAAAAGTTATTGCAGTAAGCCATTTGCAGAAAAGATATTTTTATCTGTCTCTAATTGAAACCAATTTTATAAAAGTGAATTCCATTTTTTAAAAAAACTTCAAGGATCGCATTGAAAATGTCTCCCATTTCAGATGAGGATTTCCATAATAATTAATTTTCAACTTTCATAATTAATTAATGGGAAATTTCCATGCTGTTTTTTTTGTTGTTGTTCGTTTGTTTTTTGGGCATTCAAATATATTATAAATTAATGGCATAAATTGTAAAATCAAAAATAAAAAGTAAATCCTTCAAATGTTATTGAATTAATTATTTATATCCTTGATTACTTTCAAAATTTAGAGGGTGTTTTTAGAAAATCCCTTCCCTTCCGGTGGTTTTATATTTGAATTAATTCAATTTATAAATAAATTGAGTTAATTCAAATTAATTTATTTTAAATTTTATTAAATATTTAATAAAAACAACTTTTACATAGAGAATTGATTCAATAGGATTTCACTTTCGTGAACATTCAAAATAAACATATTAATCAAGAGTTAAGAAAAAAAAATTATTGACAGCCAACAATTTAATAATCAGCACTAATTATCTTTTAAATTGTTTAGTTATGTTCTTAAGAATCATGATTAAATTTCTTCAAAATTGAAAAGTAAGTCTTTCAAATATTATTGAATTTATTGTTCATTTCCTGAATTCCTTTTTACGTTAAGAGGGTGTTCTTAAGGCACCGATTCCCTTCCTGTGGTTTCCTAACAATAAATTAAATTAATTCATACTGATTGATTTTAAATTTTCTTATGTCTTTGTTATTGCTGTGTTGTAACTTATGGCACTTTACATGACCGATTACTGTAATCTGTCAGTGATTTAAACCAAGTGAACGTCTATTGTTTTTTCAGTAGTGCCAATTAGGGCTGAAAGTACGATTTAGCTATTTCATGCCTCATACTCACTCGCACAACCCTTTTTGACAGGGGGTCACTTTCGCATTTCACAGATAGAAAGCCGAGGACGTAGAATTTTGCCCGAAGCGGGACTCGAAACCTGGACGCACAGATCCCAGGTAAGACTCGCTTTCTAATCTGTTAATATCCTTAATGAATACAATTTTTACATAGAGGATTGTTTGAAAAGGACATGATATTCAAGAGTATTTAAAATAAAAAGACTAATCAAATGTTACATGGGAAAAAATGATTGGGATTTGATACTTTCAATATATGGTTCTAAATCTCTTACAGATTTTACAATTAAGAATCATAATTAAATTCATAAATATGATTTCAAATTTCTTCATTATGTTTAATTAAAGAAACAAATCTCGTTTACAAGAGGTAATAAATACCTTTACTGAAATAAATTCTGACAATACATTTATTTTAAAATTACAATCTTTAAAATATTTAAAATGTTTCATTAAGCAATCTCTCTTATACTATTTTTTAAATGCTGTATACAGAATGACGCTGCAGAAACGTGTTTTGTCAACATTCGCATTATTGTCAACGCATGGTGTCACACCAGGAAACTCTACGCAATGGTAACACATTACCCGAACTGGTAAAGTGCAGCCCAAAACTGGTTGAATTATCATCACCTTTGAATTTTCATTGGGTGACCACTTGAACACCATTCATGGTTTAAGACTAAAGTAAACATCAAAAATGAGACTCGTCCCATTCTTGAGTAGAATGATAAGACCTGAATTTCTTTCTATTTCGAGTTTATGGTTTGAGTGCATCCGAATGACGTAAGAGTAAAGAAAATGTGCAATCATCGAATAGGTAAGGAAACATGGGAACAACTGGTGTTGTGTATTGACAATATGGGAGACAAAGGCTTTTATCTGATGTCAGAAAATTTATAAAAACTCTACTTGCTTTTGCATCAGCCAGTTTAAGAGGTCTTAAAATAAAATGGTTTTTGGAAAAGTGTTTGTGGCAAAAAGGTAGTGATGACGGTTTTTTAGTTATCCTCGATCAAAATATATCGGGTAAGCTTCTTGTTATTAATATTTATTTATCAATTATTTTTCTTTTATTTTTGGGGGTAATTTGTCAATTTATAAACTTTTTATTAATAGTTTCAAATGTAAAAAATAGGTATATTTAGTGAATGAATCATTCCTTTTTAAATTTATAATTTTTTAAACTATGTCTTTATTTACATCAAACTATGATTATTATCACTATAAATATATTTTTATAAAAACGAAATTTCTATTTCAAAAACAATTTTTAACTGCTTTGAATTGTTGACTAAAATAATGTTCACTTTTTATTTTACTAAATATCAAGTTAACTTCCAGAAAAAAATTGAAAACAAAAAGTACTAAACTATGAAAATTCTACGTTTAAAATTGTATCCTTCTTATATGTCAGCATTTATAATTAGTTAGCTAAAGTATTTTTTTTTCATTCAAAATCAAAATCCCATTTTCTCGCAAAATCACTTCAGTATACATATCCATTTCAATATTAGGTCATCAATTCGATATTTTTAAAAAACTAATCATCGAATGAAAATATTCGGTTCAAAGCACAAGCATTAAACCATAACCTCTGGCATAATCAGAAATATTTCTAAAATAAACAATAAACATGTTTACACAGATAGACAATACAAGATTAGCAGCTTATAATCGATTGACGTAAATGGTTCAAGATTACTCTGGGACACTCCATCAAATTATAAATAGACTTTTAGAAAAATGAAGAATAAATTATTATTGTTTGCATAAAAGTTTTATATATATATAAATATGTAATGTATTAACGTATGCTTTAACACCTTAAAAAATACGTTTTGACATTTGTATTAAGAATTATAATATTTTTCAAGAAATTTAATTTTCCTTTAGAGGTTATTGTGCCATATGCCTCTATTAATCTCTAATAGTAATATTGATCACTATTTAATACAACTTGATCTAAAAAAAATTTTATCATGAATGAAGGAATCTTGTTTTTAAAAAAAGTATAACTATCTTGTCTCGTTGAAGTCAATCTTGAAGCGCTTAGGATCTCCTTGTCAGGAAACAAGTGTGTGTCTTCTTTGTCATAAAACATAACGTCTAGAAACTCCATGATAAATATTCGATAATACGTTGTAAATTACGTACTTTCCATAAGTAAATTATTTATACTGCGACTAATGCACATTATGTGCAATGATTTTGTTGAGACCTAGTGGGCCGTGGTGGCCTGGTGGTAAGGTCTCGGCTTCTGAACTGGTGGGTTTTAGGTTCGAGACTCGATTCCACCGAAGAACCGTCGTGTAAGGGGTCTCGTGCACGTTAAATCTGTCAGGCCAAACGTCCTGCCTCTGGTGTGGTATGATGTGGAGATGGGGTGCCAGCTCAAGTGTTGTCCTCGTGGTTTGATCTTGGTTCAAAATTATGAGGTACGTCTCAAAATATCCCCATTGATACTTTACAACGGGACGTTAAAATAACTAAACCAAATTAAACATGGTTGTTACCTAATAGGCGTAATCCTCCGTTTTCATTATTTATTGCACTAACGGAAATAATATTGAGCATCGCTGAGAATAATTGCACCATACCAAATGCGAGCAAATATTGGGAAAACGCATTGTTTATTGACAGGCGAGTAGATACTAAGTCAAGCTGGATATATGGTGATGGAACTGTGAAAATTGGTCTCGTAAATAGAAGATCTCAAACATGGTGTAACCTACACTGTATTTCAGATTACACAAATTTGTGTATTGTATACATACACCAACACGATATCATTGGCCTGTCAATAAATTCATTTATAGAACCTTTGATAGACCATTAGTCAGTTAGTTCAAACTAAAGATTTGTTAATAGACTGAGAAGAGATTGGTTCTGTAAAAAGAAGTCTTAAATTGGCTAAAGCAACAATGATAAAGAGTTTTTGAAATTTTTTGTGTTATATTATCAAAACAACTCAACCGTTGTATATTTCCTAATTCTAAAATTAATGTCCTTTCACAAAATATTTATTGAAATAACGAAGGGTGGGATAAAATAAAGGCTTAATGTGCCATTATAGTATCTAATGGTATCGATGGTATCATATAAGCAGTATTTTCAATGTAATATAAAAGCTGTGCCGAATTATTGGTCGCTAGAAATGTCATAGCAGAATTTTACAACTAGATACCTTAGGTATGAAACTAGATACCACACAGTTAATGTTCTTTATCCGTGTTCAAGGTCAAATCTACTCATTCTGGAACTGATTGCAAGTTGGAGGAAGAGATGGGGATTCTGGTGTCTTAGCATCTTGTGATGGTTCAGTAATATGAAGTCCTTCCAAAAATAGCCATCGAGTCACTTCAAATCCAAACATTTATCACCTGATAAATGCTCTTTATTTATCATCTAGTAAATAAAGAAATCTGGTAAATAAAGAGCTATTCATTGACTACATAAATGTAATTTACCATTAATTCTGCAGATGACCTATGAGTATTAAGGTTGAAATTAGCAGTTCATGAGAGGTATTAAGTTTGCGAATTCCTTAACCTTATATTTGAAATGATTTTGATACCCTCAATATTAGTGATTTCATTATTATGTTGGATGTTTTCGAAAATTTTTAAATATGACAAAGTTTCGTCAGTCAAAATGTTTAATATTTATTTCTTATAATGAATTTTTTTCACCATGTTTACTTCCTGGTTTTGTTTGGATTTCTAACCCTGGTTAACATCCCCCCCCTTAAAAAAAGAGATTTTTTCCTTAATTTTTGTGATAGCAATTGCCAAATTTAAGTCTTTCAATAATTTTATGATAAAGAATTTCACTTCATACTGCATTTTATGAGGGGGTTTCTCCATAATTGAGCTTTTAATTTTCTTGTTCCTGCAGTCAGTATTTTAATTTCTTAAAAAAGCAATCTGAAAAATCTACAGTATAAATAATGCTTTTTTAAATAACGTTTTTGTTTTCTATATACAAACTGTTATAGAGATGAATTTTCAATATCATATTTTTATGAAAAAGTTCTCATTACTTTTACTCCTTTCTATTTATAAACATTTTAAATTACAGATGGATCAAAGATTCGTTTATCACTTTAAGATAAAGTCAATGTTCAAAATGTCTTTCTTTAAAACATCATATTTTAACCGAAATATTGTTTGGCTCTTCAATAAACGTAAAATTAATAAATTATTTTGCAAAAAGGTTATAATAATTTTAATCATAAATTACTCAAATTAACTCGGGAAATTCACAATGGGTAAATAATTTGTTATCTCATATGAATATTGTGTCAATTCTTCTGTATTTGTGAAAAACCATAAGCAAAGTGCATACTATTGATCCGCATATAATACTTAAATTTGATTATGAACATATGTGAAGTTGTTAGCTATAATTCAATAGCATTCTATAAAAGATATTACAGTGAATCCAAAAGGAAACAAAAAAAATCATGTTTATTTTCTGATTAAAATATTTATTCTTCTGAAAGAAAGCATATGTGATGCGCCGTTCATGCCTTTATCTTTGGAAGTAACATTGACATATGGTGTTTTACACATAACTCGGAAAATTTGATAAATTTTTTTCCCTATTCTATCAATGCATTTTTAGCCCATATTCGTTGAAAACTATTTCCCTGCTCTCTATTTGGTATTATTTTTTTTTCATACATATAAAACTTTTGTTCGAATATCAACAAAAAACTTTTGAAATTTATATATCAGTATGGTATTAAAAAGCATAAACATGAATAATTTATAAAGCTTTAAATTATAATAATGAAAAAATATCACTTCCAGTTGACAGAATAAGTTTTGTATTTATTCATGATACCCATTTATATTCATAATTCGGATAATATTCTTCTTTACGAACATGTTTTTTCCAAATATGCATATCCATATATCATACTGAAGGATTAATATGTCATTATTATGTCTGGCATTAATATGTCTTTAACAAAACAATGTTTACTAACTTACTTTCAATCGACTTTTCTGTTTAGTTTCTATTTGACGTCATAAGGTATCCATCAAGAAAAGATCATTCAAAATCATTTACAAGACATACAAACAAACCAATAGTCAATAAATATGACTCCAAATTACATGTTGAGAATAGGCGTTCATTAAAAAAGAAATTTTCTGAGTTTAAAATAAATATTTTTATCGTTTCATTAAATCCATTTTTACATTACTTTAAAATTCAACCAGCGGGTGACCGAGCTCCGCTCGGAGAAAACAGGTATCGAAGCTAACTCGAAGATTTAAATTTTCAATTGTGATTTATCAAAACAATACATGCCATAAGAAAATTTGTAAAACCATTGGTGAAAAGATAACCGGTTAAACCTCGGCTTTTCATCGTCCACCAGCGATGTCATGTCTTGATGTTCCATTGGAAATCCCCATCTGCACTGGTCTCTTCCATGTTTGCTGACCATGCACGGAGCGCTTGGGTTCATATCACCACACGGGTTATGGATCATCCATTTCGAGATCAGTTCCTTGAGTTCCGGATCATCTTCTGGAATCTTTATTAGTTCGCCATATTGGCTATAGATGGCAGCACGTTACCGCTTGAAACCTATTAGCCATTATGGCGAACTAATAAAGTTTGAAAATATCCTATCTGTAACTCCGAACTGCTCGACCGTAGCGTTTCAAAACCGGCGCCAATCTATTCCTCGGGGCCAAAAACCCCAGACCTCCAAGCTTACCGGAGTTTATTAATTCTGGGGCGATTTTCGACTTGGCAACCATTCCTCGTATTATAGTATAATATATAATAATTATGTTGATAATAAACTTTTCAGCAATTCCAGTTTCTTTAACCTATAATTTCTCTAATTTCCATGATTTTTTAAAAATGCTTTTAATACATTTCACAACAATACTGTTCATTACTTAAGTTGATGTATTTATATTTTAGTATATATGCCCGTGCAAGTTGCTGCTGCAATATAATTAAAATTTAAAAATAAAATTAAGAAAGGCGTATCAGATTTAAAACATTATTACGCTGCTGTGTTTCAAATTAAAGATTACTGGTCCCACACTCTGGCTATTTATTAATCAAAATTATTTAAAGGAGCATGTTTAAATATGGATTTAATTTTCATAAAATTAATGAAAATACAAGCCTCTAGTCCAAAAAATGACATAATAATATTTTAGACCTTTTCCCTCTTTCATTATTTAGCTTCTAAAATTAAATCTTAATTATAGCAGCAATAACAGGCAGAACAAAAAAATGCAATTAATTCCACTATAAAATGCTTAAATCTAAATCCAATAGCTGAAATAGCGAAAAATATTTTTTAAGTATTCAAACTATGTTTATTAAAATTTGGAATGGAAAAATGGAAATAAAATTAATGTAGTAGGAAAAATATTGAATTTTAAAGTTGTGCAAAAGTGTGTGTGTGCTATATTTTATAAGTAGAATTTATTGGAGTGGAAGGAGTGTTTGCATTTAATTTTTAATTTAAAACCTAATTAAAATTTTACAAAACCAGTTTTTAATGAGTACTTTACAAACCTAAGAACTAAGTGATAGTTTTAAATCAAATCAATTCAAAGTCAATTTTGTTAGACTTATATCTAACAGTATATTTTATTAAGTGATTTTCACTGTTTTCATATCAGGTCGGAATTTGCAAATTGCAGGCCACTCTATGAATATTATCATGTTTAAATATCAAAACTCACAAGTGTCCTTATTTAGACTCTGGTGGACATGAATTAGAAGAAAAAATGTCATGAATTGATTGAAGGGTTTGCTGTACAAAAGAGGTATCCCGTATTAAATTTGTATAAAGTCTTAGAAAACGTTAGAAAAATCTAAATTCCATATTGTGTGAAGATTTTCCTTGTGATCAAACTTTTTAATTATTCCTACATATTAGAACAGTATTTTTTTCACCGAAAAATGTATTTTCCAGATGATGTGGCATATGTTGAAATGTTGGAGCTATCTCTTTCTTACAACCAGATAGTCTGACTACATTTGTAAGAAATATTTCGCAATAAAAATGCAGTTTACTATAATATTATTAATTATTTAACGTAAATTAACAAAATATATGCACAATTTGGCTTTAAAAACAAAAAAAAATTTATTCTTCTTATTAATCATTAGACTACCCATCTGTAACCCCGGGCTATAAGCCATCGTAGAACAGCATTCCATTTTGTTGGACATATTTGCGTGGAAGGGAGTGGGAATAAGACGGCTGAATCTTGTTTAGCATTAAGGGAGTAAGGTTTTAGATATTGAATATTGTAACAGATTAGTCCAATACTCTATATATAATATGTTTCCTGTATTAATTTTGGGATTTTTCATAAGCAAAAACTTTATATTTCTGTATAAAATCCTTTTACTTCTATTAGAAAGGATGTAAGGAGTTTTCAGGAAGAAACATTTTAACAAATCAAAGTTGAAAATCATTCTTTGAGTAACTTTAGTAATAATAAATTTTTCACTTGTCTTCTCTATAATACTAGTATATTCACAGGGTAGGAAATTATACTCTCTCTATAAAACATTTTATACTCTCTCTGTAAAACATATTATACTCTCTATAAAATATATTATACTCTTTCTACTTTTCTTATACGTTTTTTCGTATTTTCGAAGGCGCGATCGGTGGAGGAAATAGCGGTAGCGCCAGGAGTTACTAGGATGTAGGGGAATTACTCTATATTGCAAAAACCTACATGATGCTAACAGATACATCGCTTGAGTAATGCGAGAACTAATAACTGGAGCTTCTTCTTTCTGGTATCAAACGAACATGTTTTTATTTTACTTCATGTTAGTACATGTAACTCCAAATTCTCCTACATCCTTTTTGCAACAAACCGATTGTGTTTTCAACTAGCAACTAATAGACCAATATCAGTAACTGATTTCTCATTGTAGTGGTATAGACTCTTAAAGCTTTTCTTTACTTTCTTTCGAACAAAACAAGAATGTGGGACAGTTGTTGTTGCAGTTATCCAAGGAAGCAAAAACTCCTTTACATAGAATTCAATTAAATTTGCTCTTCAGGTATTATCAAGATGTTTCAAAACAGCTATAACTAGCAAAATATGCCTGACTTCCCCTTATCATGTGTTTTTAATGTAAGTGCATGTGTAGTTCAATTTGACATATTAAGACAAAATGAGATTTAAACCATTAAAATTCTATTTTTTTAAACTCTCACAGCCAGAAAATTTATATTTCTCAAACGAAATTAATTGTTAACATAATTTAATACTTCTTTTCAAATTATATTGTTTTTAAATGAGTATTTTTTATATTTCAGATAGAGATGTAACTCTTCGGTGGCTCTGTCTTATTTTTTAAGACATTATCTCTCTTTAAACATTTAGCAGTTGTGTATAGAGTCCATTCCAATTTTTGGAATTAATGTAAAGATCTGAACTTGGTAAGTAGACCGATATTTTATATATTTAAACTTCCAATCAATGATAGAAAATTTCATATCATACGGTTTATAAAATAAATAAATAACAATCAAACCTTAAAAAATGCTAATTGCTTCTTATACAAATGATATCTTTTGTGGCTATATACATTAGGTTTATATGTATATATATATATAAATTATTCGTTGTAATTTTTTTTTTATTTCTGAAAGAAAGGTTTAAAAAGTTTCAGAAGTTTTTCTAGTCATTTGAAAGAAAGTCGATTCAATTCATTTTCTTCGTTGAGCTACATATGGCATAAATCCCATGTATAGATTCTCTATTTAGCATCTTTATTTATTAACATCTCTATTAACATCTTTATTTTAAAAAATTCTCTATTTTGACTACCAGATGCTCCATTGAAGAGTATACAGAAATAAATAACTCAAAACACACTTTGCCCAGTCAAGAGTTAAATTCTTTTTCAAATATTACTGGTGTTTTTTGCGTTTTATTTCTTCACAAATTTTAAATGTGCTAAAATAAAATAAAAAAATCATGAATTAAGGCTCAATTTATTAAAGTTAAGCAAAGGGGAAGAAGATGTAAAAGTAGGAATTTAAGATTTTTAAAAAAGTCTCGCGTAGATGAGCTATTGTACGTCATCAATAGTAATCTTTCTTTAAAAATCTCTCATAGTATGATTTATGATTTGTGAAATAAAATGGCATTATTGATGGATGTAAAAAAATGTTTCAAAAATTTATGTTCCTGTCATTTCGAAAAAGTTTCGACTAATGAAAACATTTTTTATCCTATATAACGAATCGTCACATAAAAGGAACGACATAGCAAATGCATTGTCGACAATGCAAATGCAAAAATGCATATATTAATAATTAAATTCCGTGGGTTCACTTTTCCAAAGATTTATAAACTCTTTTGTAAGGAGTTGTATCTATATGAGCATTTCACATTTCTCTGCTATATGAATGTGAAATATAACTCTCTATTCAGAAAATATAGAGTTTTCTTCTTTAGTATAAGTAGTGTACAATTTGTAATTAAAAAAAATCACACTCAAGATTTTGACGAATTTTCACGTTTCAGGCGCCTTTGAAAAACGAATTTTTTTTTTTTGTGTGCCTCTCCGTGTATCTGTGAGCACTGTAATTCGAAAATTTTTAAGCTAGATGGATATAATTTGATATATTTTGGCATATTACAATCAACTTTGTAGATTTCTATTAAACTTCGAACAGAATCTCCTCATCGGAAGTCTCTGTCTGTTGTTCGGACAGTGTAGGTTTAGTCTAAAATATAGCCTCTGATCAATAACTTTGTCAAATAACTTACCTTCGTTCGATCTATAATTTTTCGGGCATGTAAACGCTCTAATAAATGAATCTAATGACTTAAATCAATCGGCATTTTAGGTGACTAAATTGTAAGTTCATGTTAATTTTTTGTTTCGTTTGACTGGCAAAAATGCTTTCAAAATACAAATTTTCATAATAGGTTTAATAAAAAAAGTTAGATTCAAGTCAAATATATGTATTTCTAGCAGTTGATTGCTAAAACTATGCAAGGCAATCGCAGCCTTATTAACGTTCATCTTTCATGAGAGGTAGAAGGAACTCTTAATAGGAAATATTGTATTGATATAAACTGGATATTAATTGGAAATACCTTAAGGCGAGTGAAATACCATAGGGTGAGATAGTTTCGAGGAGACCACTCCTGTTGATTTTACTAATAAATTCTTTGGTTGCAATGATAGTTCTCACTCTCTTTTTCACTTTGTATTTCTTTCTTTGTTAATTGTAAATATATTTTCTTGGCTTTGTTGAGCGTTAATCTAAAAAAATAATGAAGAACCTATTTAAATGAGTTGTTGAAAAATTTATAGAAATAACAGTATTTTGTTTCTGTTGTAAGGCAAAACTTCATTAAAGT
The DNA here is from genome assembly GCA_026543055.1 of Argiope trifasciata. Classification (NCBI taxonomy): domain Eukaryota; kingdom Metazoa; phylum Arthropoda; class Arachnida; order Araneae; family Araneidae; genus Argiope; species Argiope trifasciata. The sequence goes on from JAPMOQ010030048.1 coordinate 4,283,849, forward strand.
CTAAGTTATTCCTTCTATTGAATAAAGCTGGTCAAATGTTTTCATTACATCCAATCGTATCTCATTACCATAATAAATCATCAATATTTTTCTTCAGTATCTGAGTTATATTTATTAATATCATTCATTCTAAGCTACTCGTGAAACCAAAGCTATGGTTATTATTCTAAGATGTATTGAGAATATTCCACAAGTCTCTAAATGCACAACTTTCTGTAGTCATCGCAATCATGCGGCGTTTCGCACGTGAAACTTACTGATAAATCACTACAGCACTTCATATATGTAAACTTTTTATTTACTTAAAGCACTTGTTCCTTACACGTGTAAGATTTGTGGAGATTTGCTGAAGAAGTACTCGAAGTAATCTCAAAGACAAGAATAATTTCTAGCAAACATTTTCCATTAATGATATTCTTATGTATTATCTTTTAATTGAACTTAAACATGTAAACTGATTGCCATATAAATCAAATTTTCTTTCAATATTGTTTATGAAATACAATTTTATGCTCAATGACAAATGAGCAAATGATATTCAAGCAATTAAAAGTAGCAGATAATTGATAATTTTGTTAAGTGACTCCTTTAAATTTTTACCGTTTCCATTTCTGGCATCCAGAAATGGTTAAAATATTTGCTATATATTCATTAATTAAGAGTCAGCTAGGGGTTTCGGATGAGTGAAAGGCCTTTTGATATTTATTTTAACTTCACTTTAACATCCAACGATCATTGAATTGACTGTTTTCCAGATGCAATTATAATGTATTGATAAGGTGTCAATATTTTAAATCATAATTTTAGTGCGAATGTTTATCACATTACATGAATCAATTATCAAATATTTATATTATTTTTCGGAATTAAACTCAAGAATTTGAATTTTCTTCTTTCCTTTTATTATTAATACATAGAGAGCTAGCATTCCTTTTTAATTAGTTATTCTTGAACACATAACATTAAAAAAGGATTGTTTTCCTATTGCAGTTTTAATATCTTGTTGAAATATCAATATCTCAGCGGTTATTTAATCATCACACAAAGTTGATATTTTCTAAATACTATCAGGAATTTGCAATAAAATCATCCTATTTTTGTTCCCTTAAATACTTATTTTGTAATGAAACTTCGAATCTAAACCGTAATTTAAATTTTATCCCTTCTGGTCAGAGTTTATTTCTTCGAAACGAATTCGAAGGCCGATCCAACTGAATATTTGCCTTGGAAACTGGCTTGTTCTGCTTTGAATTTAACTACGAAGGTCAAAACTCTTCTATATAATGTAGCATGAATTATGTGTAGTAAGATCGTGAATAATATGTACCACTATTCATCTGAAAAGTTTAAAATTATTAGTTTTGCCCTAAAATAAACCATTTGGCTGCCAACTTATAACTAAATTGGCTAAAATTACTTGACTTACAAGTAAATAAATTTCCCCATGACAATTTATGAGTAAAATTGCAGTAAGACTTTTAGGAGTTAAAAAAAGAATTTCATTTCAAAATTTATTCTTAAAACTCCTATGTTTCTTTATAGAAAAGTATTAAAAAAATTGTTTGGAAGAAACAAAATTGTAAATTCCAAGTGTATTTGAAATAGTTCTTATTAGAGTATTGACGCAAATGTTTTGAAATCTCTAAAACTCACGGAAAATATTTTATTAATAATTCCTATGAAATTATATAACAGCTATATATCTCCATACTCATTTATTATTCAAAAAATTTTTAATTCAATGTTATTAACTGAATAAAAATATTAAACTGTAAATAACCTTTCAATTGTTTTTCTGTATCATTTCATGAGAGAAAACACTTTCATTTTTTTAAATCCCAAATAAAATATCATCATTTTAATAACTCATTATAAAATCTTTCCCTCGTTCAATGATATGAAAAATACTTCATTGATAACGCCCTCCAAAACAATGAACTGTTGTATGTAAATTATTCCAGATATGAACATGATCCATAGACTATTGCAACAACACACCATTATTTTGCGACGTTTTTGAGGATCTTTCTTGAGTACTGTACAGATACAAGGTCCAGGAGTCAATATCTGTGTCTAAGAAAGTGAAGGAGAAAACATAAGATAAAACTGAATTCTTCTTGTCAGGTCTGCGTCTTGTAAGATAATCGAAGAATCAGAATTGCTACCTGAGTTGCATAAGTAAGAAACAGGTGTTGTGTAATCTGAATGATTTGCGATTATTCGTAAATAGAAGTGTGGTTTTTATACATGAATTCACCATCAGGCATAATAAATGAACTAAAGTTTTCAAATAATTATTTTTTTATCACAAAAATAAGAAATTTATTCGTTTTTGTAATTTTTATTTTCTCATACCAAAGTTTGCAAAAATAAATATTATCATAATCAGCAATTTCAACCTACAGTTTTTCATAAATCTCTATGTTTTTAGAGCTCTCTGATATAACGAAAAACGGTTTTTTTTTCATATTTCATTGTTTAGTTTATATCTCTAAACTCGATATAAAATGGTTAGAAGGAATTTCGTAAACAAAATTGTAAATCGCAATCAATTGTCGGGGTGAAAGTTACCTTATTGGTTTATCATCAACAAAATTTCAGATGTGTGTTAAAATTTCACTCAAATCCTTATTTAAATTGTTTGGTTGATTTATATATATTTTAAGGTGATAGATAAAAAACACACCGTATTAAATACAACAATTTAATATGTGATCTTTACTCTGAAATTGCTGGCTTTTGCTTGATTTTCTATCAAGTCAGAAAGGAAAGTATTATTTCATAATGTTTTTTTATGTTCTTCTTAACATGTTCTACTAAATACTAACAGTGAAAAAGTACCATTCCAAAATACACTCTCTCTATTACTATATGCTGTAGCTTACTGTACACCTTTACTATATGCTATAGCTTACTGTATACCTTTACTATGTGCTATACCTTTATACCTTTACTATATGCTGTAGCTTACTGTATATCTTTACTATGTGCTATACCTTTATACCTTTACTATATGCTATACCTTTATATCTTTATTATATGCTATACCTTTACTATATGCTGTAGCTAAGCACTAAAGTGAATAAGCGCATATTTAACATATAATATAAGAATTCCTTTTGAGAAGAATTTAATAATTATTTTCTAAAATAGACATTTTTTATTTCGTTTCATAAATATTTAGTTTTCATTGACATGCAGGAATTCGTCATTCTTCAGTATCAAAATAAATTTTGAAAATAAGTTTATAAAAGTTTAGACCATTTTTTAAAATTCGATTATTTTTTATATATAAAATATACAAAGAGAGAAACTGTAAAAGTACTACAATCATCAAAAATTCTATATCCAAGGCTGACGAATCTCGAAATTTTAGATATATTTCTTCAAATTCAAACACAATTTTAGAATTACATCTATCTGTTTATGAACACAATAACTCATAAACGGAAAGAGTTAGATGAATGAAACTTAATACATGATTTTAATATTAAAATTATATATTTCTGTCAAATTTTGGAATAATTTTGTCAATAGCGTGTTTGTATGACTTTGAATTCAATAGACAGATTGACATTATGCGAATAGTCTTTAAATAAAATTTGTGCATTTATGTTAAATTTGAGGGGGGTATCCATAAATGGTTGCCAGAAAATCATAATCACAAACACCAAGATCTCTTCAAGATCCCACAACTGCTAAGACCAAAATGTCACTCGTCAAAATCAGCTTTAATTACTCCTTCATAATTGTTATAATCTACAAAATCAATGAACCACG
>JAPMOQ010030048.1:4287638-4303587 GCA_026543055.1 Argiope trifasciata
TTATTTATTTGCTTATACATGTGATATAGATGTTTACAATGTTATTAACCATTTTTTCCTTCTTTTTTTTCATTTCCATTGAGAAATCTCTATATAGTTTAAATATAGTTAATGGCCTCAAAAATATAAGGAGATTGCGTCTTTAAACATTAACACTGCTCTGTAAGTTCAACTCAATGTCGCCATTTGTTCTTCGATATTCTTGTTCCCTACATTTAGTTATTACTTCGAAAAACGCCTTAATTATAGCCTTGCTGGATGTGATACCGATGGAATTCTTTGTGGAGATCCCTGGATGGCTAGTTGTTTCTTCCTTTCTTTTTACCTCTTCTTTACTTTGCATTTTGTTCTCGTTCAATTGGTTAGATAATTTAGTGTTATAAACACCGGGAGTGAAAGATGGAGTTATATTATTACATCCGTGTAATTGTGGAAGTATGTTATGTCTATCCGTATATGTATGGGAGTATCTTATGTCTATCCATGTATGTGGGGAAGAATGTTATGTCTATGCCTGCATGTGTGGAAGTATGTCTGTGCCTGTATGTGTTGAAGTATGTCATGCGTGTATATGTGGATGCATGCTATGTCTATCCTTGTGTATGTGGAAGTATGTTATATCTATTCATGTTGATTAAAAACATAATTCGTTGTATAATCAAAATGTAATACATAATCTTGCTACCAAAACTGTTCATGTGTATCAAAATTTTATCGGTAATAAAAAATGGCAGGCATGCTAATTCGATCCTACTGTTAATCTAAGCAAAAATAACACCATACTGCAAAAAAAATGGAAAACCCTGAGAAAAATCATTAATATTAGTCTTAGGGTAAACTTTTTTGACCCAGTATCCATTTGGCAAACGAAAGCTTGTAACAAATGAAAAATTAAAAATATCCAAATTACTATTTTAGTTCAATGTCCTGAAGATTTATTTTTATATATTTATCGCAGATACTTCTAGAACAAATACAATCATGTTTTATCAATTAATTCACTAATGTGCATTTGACTAAAACGCATCCCGAATGCGTTTCTTTATGCGCTCCACTTACGTCAAAGGGAAAACAAAAAGTATCCACAGCAAATCACCTGGACAACCTGATAAAAAATAACTCTGTGATATCTCTTTATCTGCCTTCGCTCTTAAATTTTCCATCGGGAAAATATCAGTTGAAATTTATACCTCTTTACCGCTGGTTCGGTTTTCCCAAGTCTCTTTTTGATATTATTCCGATGGTCCAAAAGCGTTCTCGCCCGTTAAATCGCTTTTTAACCTCTATTGAAAAAGCAAGAGAACAGGAAACCCTTGATCCTTCAAAAAAAGTCGCATACTGGGAACCATAAACGTTTCCTATTTACAATTATTATTTAATTTAGGTGCGCCTGTAGGTCAATTTAGGTTCTTTTCTTTAATTTTAAGACGAAATCCGTTAGGTATGTATTATGATTTTTAAAAATATTTTGTGACTTTTGAGCAGATAATTAGGTAATATTATTATTAAATATATAAAATATCTTGCCTTACAATATAAATCATGATAAACCATATCTAGGTTATGGGCAAAAGTCGGAGAAACATTTTATTAATTATATATTTCCTGGTTTATTTTTCTTATAATATTTATTATTTTTATTTTAAAAACTGTCGAAATTACTATAATTTTTTCAAATCTTCAAAAATATCAGGAATTATTTTGCGAGTAAACTCCTAACTAAGTTATAATACTGCAAAGGAATTAAATAACATACCATATTAAAATAAATATTTTGTTGATTTTTATTCATCAAAATAAATCAAAAAACAAGTCTTATATTTTGGCTACCCGCATCCTATAGTTTATCTATAAATTCTATACCATGTATTGTTTTGTAATGCTTCAATGTAAACTTTATAGATTAAATATATGAATATATTTTAAATGCATAAAAATTATAAAAAGACATATAATAAATAAGTTTATCATATTTTCATTTATAATATATAGTTTGCTTATTATCAAATGACCTTCGGAAATTCTTTTTGAGAATGGATTCTATCTAATCGCTGAAGTAGATCAAGGTTGCTATTAAAAGTCGTGTAAACGCCAAATTATAAAACTGAACGTAATTCAAAAATTGTGAAGATTTTTTATCAAAAAATATTTTCGAATTTTATTAATTAAAAAAAATTTAAACATCAGCATTGGTAATGTTTTTTTTTAAAAAAATAGATCTTATTAGACATAAAAGAACTAAGCAAAAATATTATATATAAAGTATTGTTTATAAAAAATATGTAGGTCAAGGAAAAATAATTAAACTTGTAGAAATAACAACAGTAGAATATAGAAGTAGAATACTTCATTTAGGAAAAAACGCTCAGTTTACTTAAATTATAATCATATTATAATTATTTTTTTCTTTAAAGTAAGAATTAACAGATTTTTTATTTGAATCTCATAATGGCCTAATCTAGTCATATTAAAGTTTTCAGTTTTTATACTAATTACAGTTTTTCTTCAAGCAATTTAAAGATCAATACATTTTATTGGGATTTTTTAAATCAATTTTATTATTATATTACTTTTTATTACGCTAATAACAACATATTTTAAAACTTTTCTATTTATATAATTTTTTTATATATTTAATAATTTGATTTTTATATATTTAATAATTTGATATTTATAAATATAATAATTTTTCTCCCGACTTCATCTTAAACCCAATATTAGACATCGCTTCTCAATTAGATCAAAACAAATTTGGTCTATTGATTATCTATTGATTCATATCTATTATTTTTTTGAAAAATAATTCAGATTAATACATTTCAATACATTAATATATTTCAATATTTATTATTTCAATACATATGTTTTAATAATGCAGATAAATGTATTTTATAATGAAAGGCAAATATTTAAAGTTTCTGAATTCGTGTACATAAAATATCGAAAGAATTTAATTACAAATACTATATTTACACTAGATTTTATTACAAATACCAACAAGAAAGAAATCAAATGGAAGTTTGGAATATACAAAATAAATTTCGGATTACCTTCAAATAAAATTTGGAGATAGTAAATATCTGATGGCTGAAATATTCTGCTAATTTAATGTCATCCTTTTTCAATTAGTTACTATGACGGTTATAACTATTAAAAAAAAAACTTCGATGTTCCGCAAAAAAGAAACTAGAAAAGAAAAAAACTGAATTTATTATTAAAAATAATATACAAATATTGTTACTTTTCGACAAAATAGTTGTGAATATCTTTGCATTTCTCATTCCGATGAACTAGGTATGTTTTTATTCTTTTCGAGATATATTTCCGCCAGTGATATGATGTATCATAAGAATTCTTTGAAACTTCATACTTGACCCTTTAGATAGTTGCTCAGTTCAGGGAGAAAAGGAAAATAGCTCAGCTTTAAGTCGTGTTCTCTATTTAAATGAGTCAAAAATCCAAAAAACAGAACAATTTACTCAATGAATTTATCTAGTCGTTTTGACGAAGTGGTGGATGCTGGATTCCTAAGCTAATTTGCCAATAATCATGACAAACTTTTGTTTTTGGAGAATGAATGTTTAGTCATTCCTAACACGTTCTCTATTTGAAAGAAAATTTGAAGAACTTCTAGATTGCTGAAAAGCTTCAAAAGAACCCAAAAGCCCCACGAATTGCCATCCACAGCGATCTTCAAAGAGAGATAGGAAACCTAGTTCACTGATTTGATGAATGCCGAATAGGTCGAAAAAATAACCTTGTTTATTCATAACAGTTGATTCCCAATAACACGCTGATTGGAATGCATAGATTAGTAAAAAGCTCCATATAATTAAGCATGCCTCTGGCCGATTTTACACAACAGAAAACTGGATACCATTTTAATTATGTTGAGGACTGATCACACTCGATTCATTTACCAACATTTGTTGATGGGAGAACCAACACTGTTTTGCTCAGTTTGTTAAAACATTCTTGTAGAATGTGCGCTATTTTTTTTTTTTTTTTCATTTTTTCAGAAAATTCATTCTGATTCGGGCTAGTTGCTTTCCGAAACTCCCCATGTTAACATTTTTAGTTTTTTTTTTATATTAATTTTTATAATCGTATAAAAACATTATCAGAGCTTTTTAGTAGTATTTCATGTTTTACATCACTGTTGTACTTTTTCATGACTCACATTTTTATACTTTTAAGCATTTGGATTTTGTAGACATTGCATCCTTTGATTTTATTATAAACTGATACCAATATTTTAATTTCCTGAGTTTGATGCAGCATAGCCAAGCATAGGTTTTGGGCAGAAAAAACACCACAAACTCAATTCAAGTCATAGCTTGATAATAAATTCATTTTATTCTCTATTATCCTTTTATGCCAATTGGATTTTTAAAAATGTCGTTTAAAAGGAATTGGAAAGAAAAACGTACCCAGAGATTTTTTCAATGACTTAAAACTATATTTTATATATTTTTCATAGTTCTTTTGGTTAATTTACTTCGAGGAATTTTTACTTCAATATATTGATGCAGGAAGAGTAGCAGTTACTTAACTCAAATGAATCAATTACCTCAACGTTCCATCAGAGCTTAATATATAAAACTCTCCTATAACAAACTCATATAATTGCTTCATTTTAAATAATGAGTATTGAAGTGTTTTTTTTTTTTTTCAATTTCAGGCTCTACTAAGCTGGCAGTTCAAGGCGAATTCAGCGGCGTTCTACAAAAAGAACGTGAAAAGGGTTAAAAATATCTTACTTGCTTATTAGCACAATTTTAGTCCAATATCTTTAAACATCTGTAGCGATGGCTGGTGAAATCGTTGACGTTCACAGCAAGGAGAGCGGCGAAACCAGGTGTGCTCTTGTGAGGCAATTCAGCGCTCCTGGAGTACACACCCCAGTACCATTACCGATAACAGCTCCAGGAAATCTGCAATGTCCTCTCGAATTCTGGGTCCATTCTCAATCCACAGAAACAACACCGCTTTTGGCAGGTGTACCAAAAGGTGTGTTTCTTTTTATTGCATTAGTTTCAACAAGATAAGCATTTTAAAAAAACATTTTTTATGACTTTATCATAATTTGCTTTTTGCAATTCCATTTTTTGATTTTCTTAATTCTTTAATTCCTTAGCTTAATTATATCTGGCTCCACTTTGAAGCAACGTGAAGAGCATTTTGATGGGAATGATGTTATTTTAGACTATAACCCCCCTGGGGGGTAATCCTCGAAATAAGAGTGAGAACCCTCCGACATGATGATTGGTTCTATCCACCCTAGAGGGCACACGAAAAGGTGGGGTCTGGCTCCTTCCATCGATGCCGAGACGTACTTTCTTAGGGAAGGATTGTACAGTGGCAGGTGATGACCCTTAGGACTCAATCACAGTTCCCGCTAGTTTTACTGAAGTGGCAATCCGGTCATTCAGTTATTTTACCCTTTGTGCCTTTGATCGGGTAGAAGAGTCAGTAATATGATTTATTTTAGACCATGATCAAATAATAGGAATATTCGAGTTGGTACTCTTTTCTCCAAAATTCAATGCAGTGCCAATGGGTGAATTTTATAGAATAATAGTAAAATATGAAATATAAAGCCAAATATTCTGCCCCGGAGGAGGAGGTCTATAAGATGACTCCGTCAAATTTTTCGAAATTACTTTCAACTGGAAATACGATTCTGCACTGGAACTTTTGTGGCTAAAGTAATTTAAACATTGCATTTAAGACCATCAAAATTATGAACATTTTTGTTTGAAAATATAGAATTGAAATATAGCTAAAATGAAGTAAATCCTTTTTTTTCTAATTGCAAAACAAGATTCGCTTTCTTTTCTTACAGATATTTTTTTTCCTATTTCCTACATATATTAACTTTCTTCTTTTTTTTCTATAACATATGAATTCTATTTCTTTCCTGGGAAAGTTAAATGCTCTTTAAACAATGACTGTTTTTTTTTTATTTGTTAAAAGAATAAAATGTAACTATTTTCGATGATGCATAAATGATTCTTTCTTAAGAGTTAATTATCTCTATTAATCCCGCATCGGATAGAAATGCGAAAGTATCAAATTACTGAAAAGAAAAACAATTTCTTTAAGAGTTTCCACAAACTAAAGAAAAAAGAATACCATCTTTTATTAGGATTTTGAAAGTAAGAAAGTATTGGAAATGTCATTGCGATAATCAGTTTGAACTATTTTTATGTGTTTCAATACCTTTAGATTTCCTAAATAATCGTATTTTACAGCACGTCACCATTAAGGCACAACAGATTATACGAAGGAAACAAGCAGACAAACGTCAAGAAAATGACTAAAATAACAGATGGATAAAATGATTTGGAGACATTAAAAGAAATAATCAATTTTTAAAATCTTTGACTCATTTACCATCTGTTTTCTAAATGGCATCAGACATCATCTTCATTTTAGTCTGAAGACGTGTCATTTTATGAATATCTTTGGCTCAAATTCTCTTTTTTTTCTCTTATTAATATCAATCATAACCTCCATTTATTTCCAAATTATTTCTTGATTTCAATAAGAATTTGATATCAATTCACAAAAGATATTAGAAATCATTATAACAAATGATAATCTTCATCAGAAATTTCAAATTTTTGTTGATATTTTGATGATTATAGATGTTTGGAATTTGAGTGATGCTTTTGTATGGGATAACTAGATAACTTCAATAAATGAATTCACTTTTCACTCTCTCAAAGATATTAAAAATATACCCTTCCAATCTAAACATTTCTCTCTTAAAGGTCCTCTTCCTCCAAAAGACTTCATTATTCCTGGAAGCAGTCTCTTGCCCAAGGATGATCCTCTGAAGAGCAAGGATGTCGAGGAAGACTTCAAAGAGGAAACTGCTTGTTCCATCACCTGTCAAGTTTTCATACCTTTCATGATTGCTGGTTTCGGCACTGTGGCAGCTGGATTGCTACTCGACATTGTTCAAGTGAGCACTACTGAGTTAAATCCTAGCTTAGCAAAAGAATTAATTTGTTAAATCAAATAAAAATTTGTTAAATCCATTAATTTGTTAAAACAAATCAAATTAAATAAGTTAAATCAAATAATAATTTGCTATATAAAATAAATCAATTAATTTGTTAAATAAAAAATGTGTTAAATCAATTTTGTTAAATAAAATAAATCAATTAATTTGTTAAATGAAATAAAAAGGTGCTAAATAATTTAAGTTGGTAAATATATTTATTTATTTAATAAAATATAATATTGCATAAATTCAGTTTTTAAAAAAAAGAATCTATCCTGCATTCATGTCCAGCTGTCAAGTTTTGATTTGGATTTAAACAAAAAAAATTGTGATAGCTCGAACCAAAGCATTATATATAAAAGAATAAAAAAATATTTTTAAAAAGCACAATTATTAAAAATTATTTTATCTTAAAACAAAATACCTGCATTTATTTCTCGTATAAATGAAAGATTATAACACTTTTTTTGCATTTTATTTTTATAAATTGTTGTGTATTTACAAAAAAAAAGTAATTTTAGCGGTGAAATTATTAAAAGTTTGGTTCACACAAACAAGAATATTTGTGAGAGAATAAAGTTGGATCGAAATATGAAATTTGGGTATGATTATATGGAATTAAAATGTGAATGTAAATTGTAAGTGTAAGAATCAATACTGCATCGTTTAAAACCCAAATTGAATAAAGATAAAATTTACTTAGATTGGCTTTAAATATTTTAATTATTACTTATACAATAAAACGCTACTTCTCGTATAAAAGTCACATATATACTAATAATTTATATTTCAATCATCAAGAATATCAACAAATGTATAATTTCAATTTTGGTATTCAAACTATAAAAATATTTCAAAATACATCAATATTTTTATTCAGTTAGTAAACTAAAATAGTTCATTATTCATCTTAAATAGTTCATATGAATATTTATAAGATAAAAAGCAGGGAAAAAAATTATGCAAGAAACATTTAAAACGCTAAAATGTATACTTTCATTAATATTACTTCAAATATAGCTGGTACTCAAAATGGCTTGTTTCCTTTGATATCAGAATTGGAATGTATTCCAAGAAGTTCCAGAAATGTTTGTATTAGTTCCAGCATTGCTTGGACTCAAAGGCAACCTCGAAATGACCTTAGCTTCAAGAATCTCGACATTGGTGAGTATTTTAAACTCGTATAGTTCAAAAGAAATACATTATTTTATTAGTACAAAAAATAACAATCATTTGTAAAGAAGAGATTTATATAACTCTTGTATAAAACTAGTTTAACATGGATATTATATTATTTTATTGTTATTGCTTCTCTATGAGCATATAACGTATTCTTTTTATACGTGTTTTTAGGCTAATCTTGGGTCCATTGATACATCCAGAGAACAATGGAGGATGGCATTTGGTAACGTCTGTCTTTTACAAGTAAATGTTTTCAATTTTCATTCTTAGTTTTATTTATCTCAATTTTATGCTACCGTAATATTAATAATGAATTTTATTGATAAATGAGATTTATAGATAAACTAAAAAGATCGAAGAAATTATTTTTGAAAAAATTACATCTCGAATAATACAATACAACTTTTAATGCTTTTCAGATAAGAATAAAATATCTTGATAGAATGAAATGTAACATGCAATGAGTAATGTTTTCCTCTTTGAATTCTATATTAATTAATAGTTTTATTTATCTTAATTTTATGCTGCCTTAATTTTAATAATGATTTTGATTAATAAAGGATATTTATAGATTAACTAAAACAATAGAAGAAATTATTTTTGAAAATATTGCATCTCAAATAATATGGTCGAACGTTTAATGCTTTTCCTATAAGAATAATTCAAATCTTAATCAAGTAAAATGTTACATGCACTGAGTAATATGCTTTTTTTTTTTAATTCCATATTAATTAAATACTGAATATCATAAACAATTAGAAAACAATTAAATATTTTATAGCAAATACTAACGGAAATAATGTTATATCTCTACAATATTTTTAAAATATCTGTTAAAAAATATACTTCAGAACGAAATATTCTGAAAATCATTGCGTATTCAAATTGCATTTCTTAAAATTACAGTTCTTTCTTTTATGGTTTTAACCACTTAATGTTTAATTTTCCTTACTATTTAATAAGGTGGTACATTTTATTTTAGCAAGCTTTTCTTATTTTGATTCAAATGGAAATCTATTGAATACTTGACTTATCTATTTATACGAAGTAATTTTTATATTGGATTATAATCGCTGTGAATGGTTTATTTTTTGCTTACAACAATCAAAATTCGATAAATCGAGGCACGTATAGCACTCGGGAAAAACAGTTAAGCATTAATATGATTTCTATAACTAGACTTTTTTCCTCAGTTGTTTTAAATTTTGGAATAATCAAAACTCGATGAAAAAAAATACAATTCATTTACGATATGAAATACGAACAGTTCTGTGTAACTTATAAATGGTTGAGTGTAACTATTATCTTTTAATTATAAATGGCTGGGTGTAAGCATTATCTATTAACTATGAATGGTCGAGTGTAACTATTACTTATTAAACGGTTCAGTGTAATTTTTTATGATTAAAAGTAGTTTTATAAATAATAATATGTGTACATACTAGAAAACACTATGTTATACAATATTATAAGGGTTTTTGTATCGAAATTATAAAAATTGATGAATGAAAACAAGTCATCAGCGCATTTGTGGGAATGGTACAAAATTTCACTTCATTTTCTAACAGGAAAACATATTTCTGTTTTTAACTCACTTCATGTCATAAATTTTGAGCTATATCGTAAATTAATTCAGATATTTCATATATAATTTTTAATTTCCTAAAACAGCAGAATTTTTTAATTTTATTCTAATGATTTTTTTTAATGTTATACAAAAGAGGCAATACAATTTATAAATATTTTTATTTAAAAGGTGATCTACAACATTAATTTAGTCTAATCAAAAATTTTCACTTTTTATATCAGTGCCAATCACTTGTCCTTGGTTTGATAGCATCTGCGTTTGCATCAGTGGTAGGATGGATACGAGAGGGAGAGTTGAACGTCCATAATATGCTTCTGTTGTCATCCAGCAGCTTGGTAACAGCATCTGCAGCAAGCTTTGTACTTGGTAAATATAAAACATTTTAGATTATTTGAAAGAAAGTTTCAAGATAAAATATTTGAATTTGAAGAAATAAAATTTAATGGTTTTAATGACTTTCAACCCAATATACTTCAAATATCAGCTAATCAATCAAGCAGAATCAAACCCCACTTCTTTTCTTCGTCAATTTCATCAAATTCACACAGTATTCATTCGTACATCTTTGCAATTAAAAATATTATGAATATGGTTATTCTGTCTTGGCTTTTCTACAAGAGGTGTTCAAATAAAATGGTTCGATACGACAATATTGGTGTAAATGAAGATTTTATTAAAAATATACACCATAGGTCAGAGCACAACGATCCCATTGAAAAACGAACCCAAGGATTCCTTTTTCCCAGAATTCTTGAGGTCGTGATAAGACCCAGTTCTTCACAGCGTCCTTGAGTTCGCATTCCGAGTTAAAGCGCTTTCCTTTCTGATGTTTTTTCAGGGTACCAAATACATAAAACTCGAGGGGCGACATGTCAGGGCTGTAGGGTGGATGGTAGAGCTGTTCTCACTTGAAGTTGACTAGTTCCGCTTATGTGACAGTGGAGACGTAGGGACGCGTGATATCATGGAGAACCACACCCTCCGTGAGTACTCCCGGTCTTTTGTTCTTGATGGATTGCCTAATCTTCGAAATGTCTCATAGTACACATAGAAGTTAATGGTTCTGTCATGCTCGAGCAATTCCACAAGTAGCTGACTTTGAACGGCGAGATCAAGGATGCTGTGAAGGAAGAGACTAGGTATTGTCACGGCCACAGGAATTCTAGGAACAAAAAACTCTACGACTTTGGTGTATTTGTTTATATGGGTTTAATCAATAGAATCTTTATGCTCAGTCTTATGGCGCATAGTTTGAATAAAGTCTTCATTTATACCCACAGTGCCGTTTTATACCTTTTCATTTCAACACCCCTTGTAATTATTCCGTAGTTTTAACCATCCAGCTGCATAGTTTTTACCATCCAGCTGCTTAACCATCCATTATGCTGTGATTTCAGCGAGATTTGGCAATCAATCTATTTTCTATTGCATCCCGGATTTTTCACAGTTTGGTGTGTTTATTTTTACAATTACAGATTTATATATATTATATCATTATCGTGTAACATAATTTTGTTAAAAAAAAATTGAACTTATTTGCAAACATCGCGTCTTAACAATGATGTTTAAAAATTACGCAGTTTTTTTTAAACAAAATTATATTACATGATAATGATATGTAAACATGATATTATGATGATACATGATTACATGATACATGATAATGTAAAAATAAGTAATACTTTTATTAAAATAGCTTTTTTTCGCGTAATTTATAATTCTAATAACTCGGTAGCGGACTACTTTTTGTTTTGAAATTTGATAGATGGCTTTTTTTATTTACTCATATTTGCGTTAATTATTTTTATTTCAAATAATATATTTAATTCAGATTACATACAATTTCCTAATTTACGAATTATTAAGAGTTTTGAAGTGGAGAGTATTTTATTTTTCAATGCATGTAAAGCAAATACCAATAGAAATATGTTTTACAATATTTGTTAAAATAAATAAGCTATTTCATCTGTAACTTTCACTAACTTACAGTTTTAACTCAAACATATCTTTAATAATTTACTTTTATTTCCTTACATTTGTTTTATGTACTTTTTGATTTTCATTGCATTATAGACAAAATCCTTAAAATTTGGGCATTTGAATACTTCCTATCGGTATACAGATTTAAAGGAAACCGCCATTCTTTTTCACTTAAAATGTTGAATTTATTTACAGATCTATAAAATAAAATATCAATTTCATATTTTCAATTAAGTATAAATTTAAATTTAAAATATTTATCTAATGGTTGAATCAATATGATAATATCAGATCAATTAAAATTTTAAAAGTCGCTTGTAAAAAGGATACTGTATTCATGTTATCATTTACATACTGATTCATGCTATCATTAACTATGATGATTCATGCTATCATTAACTATGCTATTATGATAACCTTGACATTCTGATTCTCTATTATTTGATCAATTAAAAAAAAGTGGCATATTGAATTTGAACTTTACTCCTTCTACAGATTGTATTAATCTGGGTAATGATGTCACTTCACCTGTGTGCTATCGGTTTCTGATTGTACTGCGTACGTCAAACCATAAAAGGAACCTTTGATGAAACCCGACGAAGTCTACGCACTCTTTCGTTTGCTTATTACCGTTTTTAAAGATAAAGTGCACCCACCTGTTAAACAAGGAATTGAACGATAGATAAACACCCATTGGAAACGATAGAAAGTTCTGAAGATAGTGGATTCCAGAACGTTTTTTTTTTTTTTTTTCCAAGAATCATTGTTTTAGACTATCATTGTTTTCAAAAAAAATATTCTTGTTTTGAATGAGCTTTCAATGATTTTTGTTTTGTTTTGTCAAGTCAAATCTGAGAGTATTTAACCGTTCTCAAAGATTAATATCTCAAGATATGTTTTCCAAGATTAAGATAATTTTAAAAAAATATATCTGTAGAGATTAAAAATTTTTGTTGTTTTTAGGAAACATAAAATTTTGAAAATAAAATGAAATTTTTGCTTGAATAGACACTGCTTTTGTTTTTAAATAATCCCTTCAATGAAATAGTAATGAATAATATACATATAAAAGAATAAATATAAAGAAAATAGATCTGAAAAATCTTAAATTAGAGTAAGTTTTACTAGCCATAATACATAGTCATTTTACTAGCCATGGTTAAATAGTTTTTAGTTATAATATGTTTGAAAATAAAATGAAACTTTTACTGGAACAGCTATTAAGGTTTTTGTAAATAATCCATGTAATAAAAATTTATATATATATATATATATATATATATATATATATATATATATACAATCTGGTGTTAGACGAAGTTTTGCTAGAAAGTCTAATAAGTACGAAAATAAAATGAAACCTTTACTAGAATAGCTATCGTTATTTTATACCAGCGGGTGACCGAGCTCCGCTCGGAGAAAACAGGTATCGAAGCTAACTCGAAGATTTAAATTTTCAATTGTGATTTATCAAAACAATACATGCCATAAGAAAATTTGTGAAACCATTGGTGAAAAGATAACCGGTTAAATCCGAGATTCGTTCCTTGCTACGCTGCTTGACTGCTCTTGTCGGGCGCAACGGCGTTATCATCAGGTCTTGGATATTCAAAGCTTGCATACTGGTCGAAGATGTGAAAGATGCGGCTTCAGATGGTCCCGACATGTTCAATTGGTCACTGTTCACAACGAATTCGTAAATTTGCTTCCGTTCATCCGCTTCTTGAAAATTCTTGTCCAGGAAAAGGCGTCGATGAGAGAGGTATTGTCGAGCATAAAAGACGATGTAAACTCCGCAGGAAGACGCGTCATCTTGGTGGTTGTAAGCGTTGCGAGGTTTCACGATGCATCCTTTCAGCTTTTCATTCGTAACAACGGTATTCAAAACGTGTCGCAGTATTTTTCTCAAAACAGCATCGATGGGCAGCGGGTTGTCGACTGGATCGCAGACTAATAGTTGACGTTCTTTATAGCTTGCTTCGTAAATTCCTAGCATCCAGTGCTCGCCTCTATCCATTTGAGCTCTCTTGTGAATGGGAATGAGTAGCACGTCGAATCCTTGTTGAACGCCGTATAGATAGTTGGAAGCCTTGTTCTGGTCGCTGATATCGTTGAGAAGAGCCATTCCTTCATAAGCGCCATCCGCTGTTGTAACGTAGATGCGTGCGACAAATTCAGGGTGAAGTACGGCAACTTTGACGGTCGGGTAAGCTTGTTCGGCGTAATGGAGAAGCATTCTGACAATGACGGTATCTTCTAGTTGTCCATTTGCGGGTAGAATTGAGTTGATCGCTTGTTGTTCCAAAATTCCGGCTCCTTGAAGAATTTCATATAGAGGTGCGTTCTGCATGTTGAAAATGTAGCTTGAAATCTGATGAATGTTGAAATGTCGGACTTTGTTGACGGTGATTTGAAATCGAAATCAGTTCCTTAAATGCTTTTTTGGAAATTCGAATATTTGGAAATTGGAATTTTGAACGAATCAAAAAGAACGAATCTTTTTAGTTAACGAACGAGCGCTAAATTCAAAATTTCATTAACAAATTTCCCTTAATAAAAAGCAGAGGAATTAGAATCGTACTTTTTTAAAAGAAAATTTAGTAAAAATATCAAAGTTATCCTTATTTTTTTCTTTTATATTTGTTTTACCTTAATTTTGTGATTTAAAAATAATCGTGTGGTCATCAAACTTTATTAGTTCACCATATTGGCTATAGATGGCAGCACGTTTCCGCTTGATACCTATTGGGCAATAGACAAAGAAAATTTAAGTGCTGCCATCTATAGCCATTATGGCGAACTAACAAAGTTTGAAAATATCCTATCTGTAACTCCGAACTGCTCGACCGTAGCGCTTCAAAACCGGCGCCAATCTATTCCTCGTGGCCAAAAACCGCAACCCCCCAAGTTTACCGGAGTTTATTAATTCTGGGGCGATTTTCGACTTGGCAACCATTCCTCGTATTATAGTATAGGATAAAATTAATTAATTATGGTATTATTAAATTAATTTGTATTGTGGAAAATATTTTCGCATCTTAACTTTTTAATAACATAATTAAGAATTTTATACTCGGGCTTCTTTTTCGAGTTAAGACAAATTCTCAACAGCCTCTCTAATCCGAATCTTTTACTAATTCATACTTACATTACTTTGTAAATATAAGTTGTTCATTTATCATAATTAATAATGGATTTAATAATAATAATTTTAATTTTGGATAATTTTTCATAAATTTTAATTTACTATCTCGATTAAGAGGTTTTCGTCATCTTGGTTACTTATAATGAAGGATTTAATATTACATAATACCAAAAATGGAATTTCGTTGGCAATAAAAACATTAAATACCTAATATTGGTATAATCTATGCCATCCATAATATTAATCAATTATGTGTATATACTGTATATTATTGTACTAGTAGATTTTCTGTACTTTTGTGAGATTATTTTTAGTGGGAAAAAGGAGCAAAATTTTTCATGATTCGTAATGAAATATATAATAAATTCAGCAATTTTCAGCAGTTCATGTTTTAACAACAATAGGATTCATTGATGCATTTTTAAGATTTTCAAAACTTTATAAAATTTTGTAAAATATATTAAAGCAACCAAATATAAGCCTGTTTTATGTCTGGAAAATAAATATTATCATCTCAATGTAATAACATTGGGCTTTTTGAAAAAGGGGGAAGGAATCGTTTTTTCAAGAGCATCCCACACATGACATAAAATGTAACCATTAGGAAGATCTGTCTCTGGGCCTCTCAAAGAGTTCATTTGTTGTCTCAGTAATTTTCAGCTGAAGGACTTTATATTTTTTTAACTGTTCAATTTTTTATTTTAAAAAATTGTTTTTCACAATTTTTTAAAACCGATAAAAATGTTTCATCATACTGTAACCCTTATAGAAAATTTATTTTTTGTAATGTAGTCCATTATGTGTCATAAAAAATGAATTATTTAAACTTCCGAGCATTTTTTTTTCAGGTTTCGTACCATTTTTCATTTTTTTTTGTTTCATTTGTTTCTCAGGTTCCATCACAATTTTTGTCGTTGTATATTCGAGAAAGCTGAATATTAATCCAGATAACATCGCAGCTCCTATTGCAGCCTCGCTTGGAGACGTAGTCACATTGGCTCTCCTGTCTTTCATCTCCAGTTACATCTTCTCAAAATCAGGT